>JAMPIV010007826.1:0-107500 GCA_024509875.1 Oreohelix idahoensis | reverse complement strand
CCTGAAAACCCCGTGAATACGGAACCATTGCGACTGTGGGGAAAAGGGGGATAGGTTCCTTGAAAACCCCGTGAATACGGAACCATTGATTCTGTGGGGAAAAGGGGGTTAGGTTCCTTGAAAACCCCGTGAATACGGAACGATTGATACTGTGGGGAAAAGGGGGTTAGGTTCCTTGAAAACCCCGTGAATACGGAACCATTGAGTCTATGGGGAAAATTTGGTTAGGTTCCTTGAAAACCCCGTGAATACGGAACCCTTGATACTGTGGGGGAAAAGGGGGTTAGGTTCCTTGAAAACCCCGTGAATACGGAACCATTGAGTCTATGGGAAAAATTTGGTTAGGTTCCTTGAAAACCCCGTGAATACGGAACCTCTGATACTGTGGGGAAAAGGGGGTTAGGTTCATTGAAAACCCCGTGAATACGGAACCATTGAGTCTATGGGAGAAATTTGGTTAGGTTCCTTGAAAACCCCGTGAATACGGAACCTGTGATACTGTGGGGAAAAGGTGGTTAGGTTCCCTGAAAACCCCGTGAATACGGAACCATTGAGTCTATGGGAAAAATTTGGTTAGGTTCCTTGAAAACCCCGTGAATACAAAACCTTTGATACTTGGGGAAAAGGGGGTTAGATTCCTTGAAAACCCCGTGAATACGGAACCATTGAGTCTGTGGGGAAAATTTGGTTAGGTTCCTTGAAAACCCCGTGAATACGGAACCTTTGATATTGTGGGGAAAATTTGGTTAGGTTCCATGAAAACCCCGTGAATACGGAACCATTGAGTCTATGGGAAAAATCAGGTTAGGTTCCTTGAAAACCCCGTGAATACGGAACCTTTGATACTGTGGGGAAAAGGAGGTTAGGTTCCTTGAAAACCCCGTGAATACGGAACTTTTGATAATGTGGGGAAAAAGGGGTTAGGTTCCTTGAAAACCCCGTGAATACGGAACCATTGGTACTGTGGGGAAAAGGAGGTTAGGTTCCTTGAAAACCCCGTGAATACGGAACCATTGATTCTGTGGGGAAAAGGGGGTTAGGTTCCTGCGGGACCCTGTTCACCATACACTTTTGCTACGGATCGCCATAATCTCATCATTTCGTGTAACCTTCTTGTAAAAAAACAGTATAACAATAAATGAAGAAGCTGGTGTAAAACTGGTCAGGAAACAAATATATAAATTAAAATAATAAAATAAAATGTAAAACTGATTTCATACCATTTTTTTTTAAAATTTATATATTTGTAAAAAACAGCTTATTTATTACGCTGTGCATTTTATTAATTTATTTTGTACACTGTTTTCTTTGTTAATAGTACAGTATGTACAACCTTTTGGTGTTACAATACTCACACATTCACTCACACTGTCACTACTCATTCACACGTCCACGCGCAAACACACACACACACACACACACACACACACTATTACAGAATTCAAGAAAAAAAAACATTGAAAACATTTACACGGAACATTTAAAATTAAGAAATAAAGACAATGTCATACAGACATCCCAGAAATAAGTTTATCTTACACACGTACTGTATGACTGAGGCTTATCACTGCCTTCTTGCGCTTAGGCACACTCGCCAACAGACTTGCACTACGCTTGGATGCCATTATTAATTCTAAAAAAATCAAAAACAGCATAAACTGCAAAAACATGGATGAAAAGATGCTCGAAAAAGACACGTGTGAACACAACGAAAGCCGCAAGAACATGGAGCCAGCCTCTCCTTGCTGCGCAGTAGGTGTCTCGAAATGTGTTGCCTACTGCGCATGGCCGCAAAATTCCGCGAATGGCAAAAAAATGGGTTACACCTATCTCGCGCGAATGAGCGAATACGGAACACGCGAACAACTTCTTTCAGACATGTGTAACGAGGCGTTAATATTAGGTGCATGGAGTTGGCAATCACATCTTGTAAAAGTTTGCTACACAAGCCACCGCTGCAAGAGCACATAAATACTTTGGTGCAGGTTTTCTGCAAGGAGATCAGCAACAGTTGTGGACAGTTAGTGCACGTAGGAAAAGTCCCGGTGGCTACAGAGATGTGCTTTTTCAGAATAATTGTAAGAATACAAAGGAAAGCTAAAAAGCCTACCAAGGAAGCAATCCATTTTCTTTAAACGTGTTAGAGGAAGAGAAAAACTGATTTTGTTTTATTAACAAAAGGGAAGAGTGAAGGAAGAAAGTCAACACTTTTGAGAAACAGAATCGGTGGCATGAGGTGGTGTAGAGACATGATTATCTAGACCAGAAGGGTACTTGAAGAAAAGTGTTTTCGGAAACCACGTTTGCTTTTTTGTGTGTGTATGTGTGTGCGTACGTGTGTGTGTGTGTGCGTGCGTGCGTGTGTGTGTGTGTCACGGGTTGCCTCTTCTTAGCTCTGTAGTAGTGGTCCAACAGTGGCCAAAACTCAAGAGTAACTAATGTGGGTCTTCAAAGGTGTCTACCTTCGCACACGATTACTCTTGACAAAGTTGTAGGTAGAAGGATAATGATGCTTCTACCTGAAGGGAGTTTTCACAAGACATTCAGAAAGCGAGAACAATGCTGCATGAGGCTGAGCAAATGTTAACTCTAGTATCTGCCGTCAACGTTTGTGAAGGATAGGGTTATCTTATAACTCGTTAGCTCGTTCAAGCTCCCAGCTGAGTTAATTCAGCGAAATTCCTATTATTATTATTGTATAGCTCTGTTTAAGTGTATTTAAGTCTGAAGCATACGGATGTAGTACATTCAAAATGAGTAAATCAACTTTAGATTTGTCTTTATACAAGTAAGAAATTTAATAATTAATTATAGTTAACAGTTTAATAAATGAATAATTTTTTAACAAACAATAATCATCATCGATTGATGTTATAGAGTATTGGTTAAGAGTTCACTTGGCACCTTTTATATATCTACTTAGCTGCAATGAGTTTGTCTGTTCCAGCTGATGTTTAGTTCTTTGTAGATGAATGACTGATTCACACTCGTCAATGGTCAAGTTTGAAAGTTGTAGCACGTTCCAAGAAGTGTCATGGAGTAATTACCAAGCTGGCCCCGCGTCTCTAAGCCCCTTCTGATGATGGTGTCTAGCGTCGACTTCAGGCCACTTATACCCTCACTTGTTCCAGAGATAGCACCATCAACTGGTACCACCAAGCCAATCTTTAGGCTCACAGACTGCTGGCTCAGAGAAATAGTTTAAGGCAGCTTGACGATGCCACTTACACGTGGTCTGGGGTGTTGTTATTTTAGAAATAAGCTCCCACTTTGACATTATGTTACAGTTTCCTCAGATTCCGGTTGTCCATGTTAAACTGGTATAGTTTTCCTGGGATCTCAAGATGCTCAAACGAGGTCCGGTCTGGTAAATGAAATCTGCTGCTATTCTTAACTCTGGCAGGGTCTGGTTGTCTTCTTGGAGCGAGTTTAATTTTCACAGCGTTCGAAACTGACTAAAATTTCAGGTTATATTACACTTTCCCCCCCCCCCCCCCTAGTACTTTGTTACGATTTGGGTAGGGTCCAATCAGGAATTTTTCTCTTACTATGTTTCGAATGACCTCCATCGTTTCAAAACCTGTGTGTTTTGGTGGGGTAATTCAGAATATTTCCACTAGGAAATTTCTGTGCGTTAATGCAAAGATCATGTCTTCCAAATATGGGAGTGAGATTTCCGTACTATTCTCGTCAGTGATTACAAATAACTTCTTACTTTTATCTCAAGTAATATCTTCGTAATAATTTTGTCGGAAGCTTATTACAACAGTCCGTCTTTTCCAGGTGCATGTCTCTATGTCCGCAGTCAGGTAATTTATCTCCCTGTCCTTGTGCAAACTCCGACCTTCATGTAACCATCTGGGCTTGACTCTTCACGACAGTAATTAGGGAATCCCAATCGCCATATCAGCGCTCAATAAACTGGCTGGGCGTACGTCGTGCTAATCCGGCGCGGCCAAGGTTTGGTACACGATAATGTTACCAACATGCCTGTCGGTCAGTATTGCGTCACCTGTCTACTCTTTCAGTAGGGATGGTCAAATAAATAGACAAGACGAATTATTACCGAAAAGAGTGTAAGGTGATTAGAAAATAGCTAATATCTGCTTGATAACAGATAGAAATGTGCCGACCACGAAAATTTCACATAATCAGTACTCACAACAAATGTAACGGACTACTGCCGGAGAAGAGACGAGATCGACCCAATATTTCCGTCACAGTGTGCGTGCATGCGTTCGTGCGTACGTACGTGCGTGCGTGTGTGTGAGTGTGTTACATTTTAGTATTACGGTATATATTGATGTCGCTTTTGTGTATATCTTTATCTTACTTACTTAGTCGGTCCTCTTCTACCCTAGGGTGTAGATGTTTGCCAGAGAGAACGCCATTCCATCCTATCGACTGTCTTCCTCCTGGCCTGGTGAATATCTTGAGCTTGCGTTGAAACTTTTGTCAGTACTTTTCGAAAACCTTCTTTATTACACAAGGAAGCATCTATTTATAGCTACATTAATATACAATTTGGCGAGTCATTAAGACGATATAGACATTGCCTTTGCTTTATAACGGGCTTGAATAGAGCACTTAGAAATTGTTTCAAATAAATGGTCTCTGCCCGTGCCAGGTTAAGGCGTTACAGGTTTAGAAGTAAGAACTGTGTTTGTACATAACGTGACACCCGGATAATGTCAGACGTAGGATGTGAGTTCAGCTGCCGAGCCGCCAGGCGGAGGCGATCATGACCCTGCGCACAGATCTCGAGTTTTTCCATGCTGTACATCAGTTCTACAGTTGATCTCTTCCCCGTGCCACAGTATTAGGCTGTTTCTGTCTGTCTTACTCTACTGCTGTTTCTCTCTGTTTTTACCGTGATCCTATATACACACATTAGGATTCTAGCCGGTGCTACGGAGTTCGTGGACTGTGCTAAGATCCTCCTTGTGTGATCTAAGGGAGGAGATCGGAGCACTGATGGCGTTGTCTGTGTGCAATGAAGATAGTTCTTAAAACCAAACTAAACCAAACCAAACAGTGATCACGAATGCGTCTCTCCTGATCACATGTTCCATGAAGGTGCATTGTCTTATTGTTTAATTACGTAAGACGTAACTGGACATTCGTCATCATCATCGTCGCCGCCGTTGCCATCATCGTCGTCGTCTTCATCATCATCGTCGACAACGTCAGCATCGTTGTCATCATCGTTATAATCATCATCACCGTCGTCGTCATCATCACCATCATCATCTTCAGTACCTTTTAGTACATTTTTTCCCTCAAGCAGGTGTCCATAGCCCTCGTCAGACAATCAAAATAGTCCGTAGCGTTCATTGGATAATCAAAAGGGTTCATAGCCTCCATGGGACAATCAAAGATGTCCATAGCCTTCATTGGACAATCAAAGATGTCCATAGCCTTCATCGGACAATCAAAGATGTCCATAGCCTTCATCGGACAATCAAAGATGTCCATAGCCTCCATCGGACAATCAAAGATGTCCATAGCCTTCATCGGACAATCAAAGATGTCCATGGCCTTCATCGGACTATCAAAGGGGTCCAAGGCACACACAAAAAAAGGGTAAGAAACCCGCCTTAGAGAAAAGCCGGCAGCACTGAGTTTTCAAACGTTTATTTATGTTGCCTGCTCGTTTGGGGTGGCATTTCATTTGAAGATTTGAAAACTGCGCTTCAAGATCTATTCCCTCACGTATCCCAGATACTGTTCTCGGGCCAGGCACGCTTGTGGCTTTATATTAAATGTTCATATTTATCTTTCGACGACATTTAACCCTGAGCAAACCGTAGTTTTTGTATTTGCATATGAAATTTTTGTCACGGCCGATCGGGTTCAGCACTGCCACAAGACATTCTTCAAGGTTGTGCAATTTTCATTTCCCACTACAAAATTTACGTCCTGCAGTTTTCGCGTAGCGCTCTATGATTTGCTAGCTAAAACCATGCATTTACTGCCTGTCTTTACTCACACAAGCTTACTTTTTCGTCCCCGCCTCTTTTCTTTGAACACAAGCAAACGAAGTGTTTACAAACTTTCGTGACCTGCCCGTCATAACAGGTAGCGAATCAGGTTTGTTTACCTCGTCTTCTCACGCGAGCTTATCTGTCAATCATACGATACCTGACAGACCGCACGTGAAAAACACAGAATCTTTTTGAAGTCTACGAAGGGAAATCCAAAATTCCCCGAGTACGCTTTGATGTCGAGTCGCGGGCAAAACCTTCGAGAAACCCGTTACACGTAATAAGTCTTTTGATGCCGGTCGAAAACGCCCGACGGAAGACCGACCGTAAGCCTTTATCTTGTAACTCTGTTTCTGATTCTCCGTTACACACAGTAGCGCGAAAATTAACAACATCTATAGATCAGAGAAATATAATGATATATAAACTGTGTTTTCTTAAACCTGCCATCAGTGTCACTCAGAATTTTTGAATACTCTAAGCACGCAGTTCTAGAACCATTATTGTGGAAAATGTGTTATTAGCATTCGTGGGGATTTTTCATTCTGATTTTCTGGTAATAGAAATAGGCTAATGTGTTTTTTTAAAAAGTGTTAGCTTTTACCATTATAATTCACTTAGATTTTTCTCGCTGTTAAAACCTAGTGAAATAAAATAACGTGTAGCGATTTCATACCAGAGAATTAAACTGTTAATTTTCGCCACACGCTTTCTCACACGAGAAGAGACGGTTTTAGCTGACTGGACTTATAGGATAAAACGTCTGATAGTGATAGTAAAGAATTCACGATATATTTCATTTTGTGTATTTATTATAAGTGCCTATTAATTTAATACCATACGATGACTAACAGACGCCGACAAATTTAATAGCTATTAACGACAGGCGATATTTTGTGTAAGTGCGCATATGGATAATTAAATAATAATTAACATTGTACGCTGACTGCCGGCGCGAGCAGGGGCGGAAGAGTTGCATAACTCCATCCGACCTAAACTCAGCTGCTAGCGGAATTTGTTAACTGATAGGAGTAAGGAACCACCGTGTGCCGTTTAAATTTAATCAGGACTGACGGAGTGGAGAAGAGATCGTCTTGTCCCCGTCAGTGTGTGTAGATATAGGTTTAGCATATTTTTATATCAATGTTCTTATATTCTTCGCAGACCTGATCACAAGAGCATCCAGCTGTTTTTTTTTTTCACTTTTGGTTTTTCTGGGTTACGTGTTCCTCTACTTGGTTTGAGCGGTACCGATTTTTCATTTATAAAACGTGTACTCGCCAAAGATACATGAGAAACATTTTAACTTATAAGTTTAACTGGACTTACAAAACCCAGATATTTTTTCCAATTTTACCAGCCCACTTGGGTGTACAAAATAACATTATTGTTCCCGACTTCTGACAGTCGTATTCAAGCGGATTTATCCAGATTTTACGCTGTGCAGAATCGGAGCTCTAACAGAGTTGTCCGATAGGATTATCATCATCATCATTTGTAACATTTTTTTTAGCAACCGGATGTTTCCCAATACTGGAAGTATTTTCCTCTTTTAACTGTGAACCCCAAGAGCACGTTCCTACATCAACTATTCGCGGTGACATTTTGTTCATCCAGGAAAAAAAACACCAGATTCGGCGTTCACCTCACTAGTCTTTGTTTGTTAGAGGATGAACTGGGGCCAATTTGGGAAGTGAACCGGATAATATATATATATATTCAGGGACAATTGTATTTCCAAGGGATATCACCAAGAGTAGGTAAGAGTGAGTGAGTGGCCACTGTTTGAAAGAGTGTGTGAGTATTTTTCTTTGTTTCAGGGAATTTACCAACATTGGATTTGCTTAAACTTGTTTACTTTACTGGGTAGCATATAGTAGGAACTTGTTTACTTTACTGTCTACTCTGTAACATAGTGCTAACCTTCGACCTTTGGGTTATTAACTTTGGGTTCTTTTCTCCATAGGGGGAGGGCGCATTTATTTTGCTATTTCATATGTATGTAAATCTGATTTTATTTGATCTTTCTTTAGATATTTGGTGTTGTCGAGTTTAAATGATAATAAACTACAAAGAAACTTACCTTTGTGTGTTGGTCAGACCCATACCCATTTAGCCGTAGTTTTTCACGTTTGTGTGTCTTGTTTTCACATAGCTGTGTGTGTGTGTGTGTAGGTAAACTTATCTATTCTGCATAGGGAGACAAACGCCGTCTTGCACTAAAAGTACAGTCGTACGGATAGGCTGGAATAGATTATCTAATCACTCCAGAGACAGATCTTTTTTTTTCTCAATTCTACCACCTGTGAAAAATCTATTTCTATTATTTAAACTCGTGTTGGTTGGCTATTTTTATTTTATTTGCAAAGCATTTATCATGTTCGCATTTTTGTATGTTACTTATTGCGAGATTTTAACACTTAAAAGTCGTATTTACCTTAAAAATGTGTTTGAAATTTTAAAAATGAGTTGAGTACACTCGAAGTGTTTGATTGTAAGGTGCAACGGGTGCATTTGGTTTATTTGCACGAATAACTTAATAACAACCACATCAACATTGCATACCATCAATTGAAAAAAGTAAAAGAGTGTAAATAACTTGTTTTATAACAGATATGATGTTTTTGGAACGCATTTCGGTCTCTGGGATTTGAAATTTGTGATCATCTAAACTTGGAGATACCTGAAGTTATTGATTATTTGAAACATATATTAATGTCTTGTGCTTGAAAATGCTATATTATGGGTTCAAGCGCGTGTTGATGTCATTAAAAACATGATAATGGCATTTGAGATTCTGGAATTAATAATGCGAAATCCATGTGTAATGCTCTTAGATGGCGCCACCGTTGCCATAGCGGTAAACATCAATGATTACCTAACACTTTTAAAAATATACGCTTACTCATATGTGTGTGAATGTAAGAATAATTGCATTGTGCTTTGTATACTGCGTCTAAATACAGATAGTTGGATACAGGTTACATTTAAAAATAATAAATGGAAAAAAGATTGAGCAAAATGTCATATTACAAGGGGATTGACATAAGTCTTGGGCCTGACCATGAAGGACATGTCACAGAGAGCTGAAATTTTGTATAGTGTTTATTCCTTTTCAATATAGCCACCGTCTGAATTAACACACTTCTGCCATCTCTGCTTAACCTTGAAAAGACCTTGGGAGTAGAACACCCTATTTTTCAAACTAAACCAGTCATCACATGCCAGTATAACCTCTTCATCGCTGTCAAAATGATTTCCTTTTAGCTGTTTTTTAAGATTTGGGAATAGAAAAAAGTCTGATGGAGCCAAATCTGGAGAATATGGTGGGTGTGGAAGAATTTCAATATTCAAATCGTTGGCTGCTAGCTGCACAAGCCGTGCTTTGTGAGAGGGCGCGTTGTCTTGAAGCAAAGGACGATTTTGAGTGCGCGTTATCCCTCGTTTCCTGGTCACAACCTTTCTTAGTTTGGTGAGAAGATCTGCATAGTACTGTCCATTAGCTGTGTTGCCACGAGGCAGATAATCTTTCAAAAGGACACCTTTGCCGTCCCAAAAAACAGTCAGCATCACTTTTCCTGCAGATTTCTGCGCTCTCGGCTTGCCAGGTGTTGGGGAGCCCGGGGTTTTCCATTGCATGCTGGCAATTTTGGATTCGGGGTCATAATGGTGTTCCCAAGTCTCATCTACTGTCACCATGGTCTCCAAAAAATTTGTTGACTGACACTTTTCGAGCAACTGTTGACAGCAATTTACCATCGTTTGCTTCTGTTCACGTGTCAACAGTCGCGGAACCCAGCGTGCACACACTTTTCTCATGTTCAGTCTTTTGTGTAAAATTCTATAAACTGTTCTTTCATTTAATTTTACTCTACTAGCTATCTCCACAATTGTCATTTTTCGATCCTGGTCAATGATTTTCTTCACTCTTGTTGCATTTTCATCGTTGCACTCTGAGGCTGGTCTACCAGATCTTGGCAGATCAGCAACATTTGAGCGGCCGCACTTAAACTGTTGACAACAGTTTTTTTTTTACCGAAGTATATGAAGGACAAGCATCACAAAACACTGGTTCCATCTCCCTGTGTATTTCTGTAGGTGTTTTTCCCTGAAACATCAGAAATTTTATCACAGCTCTGGCCTCCTTCTTTTCCATTGTTTTGTCAAATCTTTGGAGCAGCAGATCCAGGTCAATAGGGTACATTGCGGCCGTGCACCGTAGCGAGAGAAAACCCGGATTGAAGAAACTAAACGCGTACTTTCACGAATTCAGTGCAAATATGATGAACTTCAAAATGTGCCAAGTTTCATCTTCCTCCTGTGACTCCTTCATGGTCAGTCCCAAGACATTAAGACCTGTCAATCCCCTTGTATTACAGTTCGTTTGGGTGAGAAGGGGGGGGGGGGGGGGGGGGGGAGCGAATCAAAGACAGGATAAAATAGAAGAGATCTTGTGTTAGGCAAATGTACTCAAAGATGTGGAACTAAACAATAAGGTCAAATGCTACTATACCTACCTCTCGTTTTACACGTTTTATTTAGACGTTCTTAGAAGAACGCGGTTATAATAATAAAACCTAATGCAAGCTAGCAACATTTAGAAATAACTCGGTTGAACTTCTGCTCTCCCGCCTGTTCAGCTAGTAAGCGTACTGGCTTACGATGCCTGACTAAGTAACGTCCAAAACAATGGTCACGGTGTTCACAGAACTGCCCGCTTGCCGATTTTTCGGTGTCCTTGAACCTTCTTTGTAGCCGCCATTCTCAACCATCAGCTTACGTCAGCTTGAGCAAGTAGAAGTCGCTAGTCCAAATCAGTTATCTATAACGTGTATATAATTCTGGGGGCTCTGAATAGTGCAAAATGAAGCAGTATGACTACTCCCACAGCTCTGATGTTCTGTCCAGTAGACCTTCCAGTAATAATAGGCAAGCATGATTTGTATCGCTGCTTGTACTTCCAAATTTTCAATTGTATGATGTAAGCTCATTCCACATATTGTACAAAGATTGTAAGGCAACTGTTTTCCTCTGCATAATGAAATACTTTTCACAGTACAGACATAGCCTACATATGGACCTTTGTAGATTGTTTGTACTAATTTAATTTATTAATCGGAAGCCGTTTATAGTGATACTTTCCCTCCCAGACTCTGTCATGCACAACTACATTTTTCTCTGTGACACTCCCACATACATATAACATTTCTCTACATCTTCTTCCATTTGTATAAGTCCGATACTGAATATCCTGATAGATTAAGACATCTTTTAGAGTCACTTGATTTACTGTGCACTGCTTCCCATTTCTTATTGGTCCAATTTACTAATTATGTATCAGGCCTTCAATTTTGCCCCGTGTTGCTTATCATAACTATGTGGGTCTCGATTCCGCTCATGTGTACACCTTATGCTACAAGATTCAAAAAAATTGTGAGCCAACCTTTTTGAATGATGAACCTAAAGGATTGTATTTATAGCCCCCATTCGTGGTTACACATGTAGGCTCCTTCATTAATGTCTGCCGCTCCAATCACAGTTGTCCCTGATTTCTTTAATTAGCTTAAACATCTACTTGTTACTGGAGTTGTAGAACAAGTATATTTGCTAACAGGCTTGATCCACCAGCCTATTTCCTCATCTCTTCTGGAGATGGTATCTAATATGACATATTGTAAGGTTGCCATTTACACAGGTTCCTTCCCTGCAACGGTCATATCTTACACCTCCTTTTATTTTGCGTTGAAAATTATCTTTCATCTATTCCTGTTCGTGTCTGAATTGTGGGATTAATGTTTTATTGACATAACCGTAGAGGTTGTAATTTATTAAACCTAATCTGAGGTAATACCTTTTACTGAGCGTTTGAATAAAGTTTGATGTAGCAACTCAAGCTCTCAGGGCACCTTGTTGGTATTTCACAGGCTCTGGAGCCATCTCTCTTAAATTGCTCTATGACTTCATATTTGTTTCCCCTAGTTAGAAGTCATTTCTCCAAGACATGTCACCTTTTACATTCCTAAATTTTTTTCCTATAGAAAGGCTCAGCATTCTTATACCTGTGTGTTTGGGAGAGCGTGTTATGCATGTCCTCAATGATCACCTCTTCAATTTTAGCTGATTCATAAGCGTGCCCCACGAAGTACAATTAAGCTCCACCTTTTCTCTCCTAACCCTCTTGGTACTAATAGCTCATCACCTATTAGAATGGCTTTATTTTTACAAAGCACATTTTCATGACATTTTGAACTCAAGATGAGGGCTTCCCTTCACACGGTGGCAGCGAATTACATAGATATTTCTTCTCAATCCCCCTTTAGCTCAGCTGGCCAAGATCAGCTTATCTTAACGGTTGTGGTCGTTCTGCATGTTCTCTCCCTTTCTGCAGCTAATTATCTAATTCTCGGCAGGAGCCAATCTTCTGTCTTCAACTTTCTGCCTACAAATTTCCCTCTGGCTCCTCTTAGTCTCAGCTTAGCTTCAAATTGTAAACTTCTTAATTCTCCTCTGGCGTCAAACATTCTTTCTCGCGTTACAATGATAATCTTGTCACATTCCGTACTAACATAGGCAAACCAGGAACTTGCCCATCTAATCCAACTCCATCACTGATGCAGGTCCGCCATTGTCTAAACAAGGTATGTTTCACTATGTCTAGTTACCAATGGATATTAAAGTATGCATATATTAATGAGACAACACAGGCACCGTGAGCTCACTTGGTTAAATGGTCTGGGGATACCTGTTGTAATTCTTATATTCAGCATGAAAGTGAAATTAGCCTCCAATGACAAATCCCCAAGAGCGAGACCCATGCGGGATGTTTATAAATATTGCTCCCTTAGTCGAACTGTATCAAGACAGCTGTGAAGGTATCATTAATGATTAGTGTAAGATAGATCACCTGGTCCCATTACATATCTATATATCTCAAAATTATTCAGAGAAGTGATGTAAGATCCACAACAACAGACAGATTCTCCACTTCTGAGGTCACTCAAAAGCTAATTGATAATCTCTTAGGTTCTTTACACTTTTGAGCATTGTTAGTCAAACAGGTATATTGTATCAAATTCAAATACAAAAGGAACAAGTCTCTGTAATCATTACAGAGTCTATGGTACAGAGCTTTATCAATATGATATTAGGCATAATATTAAAAATATCACTGTCGTGTGTCATTCCTGTAGTGGTATCATGAGGAAATAACTGGTCTTCAAAGCTCGATGGTATTTGCTCATCATGCACTTCATAGTCTTGTCCTTTGGGACTAGTATTTGAAGAGTCTATTAGTTTCATATCATACAATTTAAAATTATTCCCCTCTAATGTTATTTTTTAACAAAGTCATTTTCAAGATGAGGGACAAAATGTTGAGCTCAGCTGGCCACATCAGCTTATCTTGCGTGATGGCGGCAGGAAAAGACTCCTCTGCTCGAATTCTCCTCTGGGCTCTGGAGACACCTCACTGATAGCTAAATGGCCCAAGGAGTATGCTGTCCGACTCTGGATTCAGCAAAGCTCTGACCAGGTGCTGCTCAGTACCATCAAGACCACGGTCCCTGAAAACAAGAAGGATGTACCTTCTACTTCATAACTAATTGATACTCAAGTTCTACACAGAGCACAATAACAACACTAACATTGAGCTTTCAGAGCGTTAGGGCCAACTGTCAGCCTTCATCGAAATACATATACCACATTATTTACCTCCTTAATGGTTACCCTTCGCCTACTGCACTTCCAGCATTATTTCTGTCTAATCAATCATCCAGGTGTCAGTGTACTATTTGGCCATTCCATGCCCTTTTACTTCCCTCCGACACCCTCTGTTCAGGCTGGAGCATTATAGGCTTTATCTCCTGTTTGCCACTGAACTACACATATATATACAGGCATAAATTAACAATTTACATTCAATTTTCATTAAAAGATACTGAATGGTTCAAGCTTACCACAATTCATAGAATAAACACAGATAGTTTTTTCAGGATTTATAAACCTAACTCTGGGATGGGTAATGTATTTTATCACTGTCCGTCTGAAAAAAAGTTAGTGCATGTAGTCTTACACGCGTGATGGCAGCATTTGTGTATCGCGCGAAGCGTGTTTAGTGTTCGGCTTTCTGCCTCTCCCTTCTCGCTATCCTTTTGTCCATCTGTCTTTTGATCTTGGTAACATAGTGTAGAAAAAGACATGAATGGAATTTAAAATTTAGGTCAACTTGCATATTTCAAGGTTTTTCTTAGAAAGGCAGCACATTTTATTGTGTGTTTGGGAAACGCGTGTATGTTGCAGAAGGCCTTTAATATCAACGTGAAACGTTACAATTTGCATACGCAGTAGAAAACAAGGGGATTTCGAGTACAGTCATTGTGACAGCACTGTTCTTTACCATTCTTCTTCCTTTATTTATTATATGTATTTATTAGGCTTTATATTTACTTGATAATTTATATATGTGGATTAGAATATTCCACGACAATTGTCTCCCTTGGACATTGAAGGATAGAAAAAAAGGTGAGGAGATGGGAAAGTGCATCCATGGAAATAGAGTAGGCAAACAATATTTTAAAAAAAAAACTGTTAAACGATATTTAAAACAACTTAGTTCAGAATCAACAAACTGAGATCAAAGCAACATCTTTAGTCTTCTTCATCGCTGTACATCTGGAAGTGTTTAGACGTTGGCTTTATTTCTTCTCTTGTCATTGTTTTGAGGGGTATACGTGCTTGTGAGAATGTATTACCGAATAGACATCCACATTATCTGCACGCGTGCGCACTACATACGCACAGTTTAAAAAAAATTGTGTTCTTCTTCTTCTTCTTCTTCTTCTTCTTCCTCGTTCGTCCTGAAAAGGACGCTGGTTGCGTTGTGTCTGTTTACACCGGAGCTGCGATATCTGCGCCTTTCGGCCAACACATCCGACTTCAGCACGGCATTTTTTGGGACCGGGTTTGCCTTCCCTCTTCGATCCCTACTCTCTCAGCCAGACTGCAGTGATGCAGCCTGTTTCCAGGACCACCACGTGGAGGTGGAGTAGGGTCTTGGTCAGCTCTGGTTCGCTGACCCTGACGCAAGCAGTCAAGCTATGGGTCGCTGACTGCATTCTCTATTACTGCATCTTTGGGTCCCGTGTTCAGTATTACCTTTTAATTTAATTTTTAATATGTCCTACTAGTTATGGCTAAATACAATTAACGGCTAGAATTTCCAATTAACTGGTGTGTAATATGGAATATCGCATTCACATCAACACATTCAAGGCAAGGCAAAATCGATAGACTGTATAAGTATGGCCAGCAGGTTGGCCTGAACATCAATTTGAAGAAGACAGAGGTCATGACACTAAATGTGGGAAATCCTGAGCCAATAACAGTAAGGAACGAGAAGTTAGAACAGACACACACATTTACTTAACTAGGAAGCATAGTAACACCTGACGGCGGAACAAGCAAGGACATTAACAACAGAATGAATAAAGCGAGAACAGCCTTTGCTGTTCTCAACAACATTTGGAAGTCTTCCCAGTACAGCACAAACACCAAATTAAGACTGTATGAGAGCTGTGTACTTTCTGTGCTTCTCTATGGTGCGGAATGTTGGAGAGTAACAGAGAAGGAAATGTCGAAACTGTCCTCCTCCCACACAATCTGCCTAAGGAAAATTCTCCGAATCTTTTGGCCAAACACCATCAGCAACCAAGAACTACTTATTCGGAGTAACCAGGAGGACATGCACACCATCATAGCTGGCAGACGCTGGAGTTGGGTTGGCCACGTCCTCAGAAGGGACCCTGATACAATCACAAGAACAGCTATGCTATGGACCCCCGAAGGAAAGCGAAAGAGAGGCCGACCAAAAACAACTTGGCGGAGAACTGTGGAAGCTGAGATGCAAAGAATGAACCACAGTTGGGGCACTGTACGAAGGATGGCCGCCGACCGAGCAAAGTGGAATCAATTTGTTGCTGCCATACAAGACGCCACCAGGCGTGATGGCCGCTGACAGCTTTGATGGTTGTTGGTTATGGATCAAAGAAAGAAGAAGAATATGGAATATATAATTTAGTTGGATGTTGCCAGTAAGATAAATGGCATCGATAGAATATATTATGTAGATTTATTGTCACAGTATATCCTGTTTGTAACCCACCTGGGGTTGAACATAATATCTTGTGTATTATTATTTTTAAAAATGTCATTATGTAGATAAGCAAATATTTCGTTGTGCGATTTTTAAGTACACTTATCCCTTCTTGAGGTCTTTGCTTTCTTGTGGGCGAGGCACGCCACTTTCAACGATAGACATAAGTCCCCGGTTATATCAGAGCGTACTTTGCAGTTAAAAAAAAAAAAAAAAACAACAACAATAAAAAAGTCTTCGTGTCTGAAAACATACCAAGCCCTCAAAAGGACAATTAGTGTCAGCTAGCAGGATGAAGCTCTGGGAAGGACTTCTGACACGCCACTGGCAAATACTTGTGATTGGTTCTTAAGTCAGGCTCATTTGGTACGTCATTCAATAGATAATTAAATCTGGTTATCGGGTTCTTAGGTCCCACAGGATACGTTTCAAAACAAAGGGATAGCCTCACGGCGCATAAGATAAACGTTTTGTTTGCTTTTCCCATTATCCGCCAAATTTTGATGAGTTGCAAAAGTCTGGACGTTACTTGATAGGGACGCGTATTTTGATGGCTCATGACGAAGGCTTGTTTATTATGTTTAGTAAATTAGATGTTATGCATTTTTTCCCGCGGTGAATAAGTACCTGAGATAAGATTTTGATCGTGCGTGCGCTTTGTTGTTGGTCCATGTGTCCGCTGTTTCATCCTTGACAAGTCGTGACATGTGTATACTTCCTTACTTCATATTTATCACCTGTAAGTAGTTTTTGAGACAAGAGATGAAGTAAAGAGATCTTATGATTTATTGTTTCTCAAAGATTGTTCCGCGGACTCCAGCTCTCTTAACTTTATGGCTATGGTATTTGAGCGAGAAGTTATTATTATTATTATTAATTTATTATTTTATTTTTAAAATAAGTTTATTATTATTTGTCTCTTGCGCCTTTTATGCATATTAACAGTTTAGTTTGTTTCTCCAGATTTGTACTTTAGCTATTCTGTATTATGTTGGTGATTGAGTCAGGAGAGGGGGATCAGGTGAATTAACGACATTAAGGATTTCTTATGGGGTATGTACGTCATCATAGTTTGAGAAACATTGTCTGACGTTGATATAAATGGGGGTTGAACCAGACCGTGGTACGTTCTGTGTTCTGACTGGATGGTAAACAGCTGTGACGTTTTTGTGTATTACTACACAAGACATTGGAAATAAGGACGCATAGTTATCGTATTCATGGAAATAACTTTTAGTTATTACTTCTAGCAGTGATCTAATATCCGTGTCTTATATTTTCCGAATTCCCTGGACACATAGTGTGGAAGACATAATACGTAAGGAGAACTTTTCATACGTGTGTATGTAGGGTTAGTTTTAAATACAGTTGTTCATGGGGTAACATTTCTGCATAGTTTACATTTTTCCCACATGCAGTGAGTACTTTTCTTATACCTTATAATTCATATCGTTTTAACTTCTGTTGGTAATCGAAAAGAGCAGGCTTATCAGGCCGCTGCCCTGGCAAAATTTAAAAATTAGAAACCTAACCACCACACAAATATTTATAGAATGGGTGATAGTACATCCAGCAATTAAATTACGTGTTGAACAGACCGGATCTCAAGCTGAGCTGTAATGTTAATGTGACGTGTTATTTTGTGTTATAAAATGACAAGTTATTCTCTTTATTGTGACGTTTCTTCTTCTTTGATCCTTAGCCGCCGGCCGTCAAAGCAGTCAGTGGCCATTACGCCTGGTGGCGTCTTGTAGAGCAACAACAAATTGATTCCACTTTGCTCTGTCGGCGGCCATCCTTTGTACAGTGCCCCAACTCTGGTTCATTCTTTGCATCTCAGCCTCCACAGTCCTCCGCCAAATTGTTTTTGGTCGGCCTTTCTTTCGTTTTCTTTCAGGGGTCCATAGCATAGCTGTTCTTGTGATGGCATCGGGGTCTCTTCTGAGGACATGGCCAACTCAGCTTATTGTGACGTTTGTCTCAGATAAATTAGTTGGGTAGGAGTGGAGAAATAACAATTTAAAAACAGGAGGTGACCAATCAATCAACCTGTACTTTAGAAACACGGAGCTCTCTACACATCTCTTGATACAACAATACCTGTTGTCAAGGTTCTGAGTTTATGGATTTTTGAATAAGTGCAACCTGTATGTGTTTTTTTATTCTCAACCATGCGATCTTCATCTTACGATTCCGTCAGCAGGGTGGTGGAAAATTCAAATTAAATGATAATTTACCGAATGTTAACTTTCCTTCAGAGAAAAGATGGCGTTCTCATACATTTCAAAATTAAAGTGAACGCCTCGCTTTTTAATGACCACGGGAGAGGAGTAATCCACAAATGTCGTCTCTAGCTAGACATTATTTCTGTTATCCCCATGCGTCATCTAGAGGTCTACATAGTCATCCACTGTGATTAACCGATATATTGCGATCTACCTTCCCGATCTACATTATGCCGACCTTTTGTCTAGACAGTAGTTTTTTCTACTGTTATCACAAAAAGTTAAGTTGTATTAGTTCTGCATCATCATCATCATCACCACCACCACCACCATCATCATCATCATCATCGTTATTTTCCTGTGCGCTCCTTACAGAGCATAGAGCAACCAATTTAGCTGGTCCTCTTACAGGAAGCCTACACCAAGTATGTACGTGCACATGCAGCAGTGGTTTCTGTGGTAGTTTGTGTGACGTGAGGTTGCCAGCCCATTGCACGATCTCATTTTAGTCGCCTTGTACGACATGCTTGAGAGTGCATCACTCCTATACTTTCTTTGCCTTGTCATAGACCCCTGGTAAGTACAAGGGGTAACATTTTTGCATAGTTTACATTTTTCCCACATGCAGTGAGTACTTTTCTTATACCTTATAATTCATATCGTTTTAACTTCCAATCTTTTTTTAAAGTTTTGTGGGCGGCAGAGGATATATCTAGATCTCTTATTTCGATGTGAATCATTTATGAAGGTATTATTTATTTGTATATGCTACATGTTTGTTGTACACTCCTATGCTGCTTCCCAACAGGCCTGATATCGTGACCAGGCCTTCAGCCTTGTAGGAGTCCTCTAGTGGTCTAAACAATTGCGTATGTTTTCTTGTTGTCTCATTATCTACCTTCAGTCATATATCCCAGGCTTGAATAAAGCCATGTCCCACATTTTTCTGAAAGGTTTCTTTGTTGTGATTGTTGTTGTATTGTTTAGTTGGTCCAGCCAGACTGGACATTCCGTTCACGCGGAATGTTTTATACGCACACTTATTATCTCTGCCTCTCGCCTGTCTTTCCATCCGTTCTCTTGGAGCATTCACCCAAATTATTCCTCTTCCAGAATTCGTTTTCCTAGTGCGTTTGGTTTTATTTTTAATTCCTTTCTGACAATTCTATCAGATTTCCACTCATTCGTGCTTCATTCAACATTTGTGTAGTCAGCCCGTAATCATATGTTGTCTCGCACGTCAGAGATTGATGCCAGATTGCTGCGTCAAGAGACTCGTGTTCACATGTGAGTGCATGTTCTTTGAGTACACGTGTCTTAATTTAAAACAAAAAATAAAGTTTCTTGTGTGTTCTACCATTAGACCCTGTTGAAATTGTGTGTAAAGCATCAGCATTTAAGTCCTTTAAGACTTTATGAATAAGAGAGGTAAGGGAAGATCATACATGACATGAAGACGAGAACTGGATAAGCATGAAGGAGATGAAGACGACATAGAAAGACCAAGAGCTGATGGCACAGGACAGGAAGACTCAGCATACGTTTGTTGTATGTCTGTGTTCTATGGGAAGTTGAGAGGTGAAGAAAGAACACTATAGGAATCAGTGACCATTTTATTTCATATATTATTTTTACTATGTAAAGCGGATAAAAAACAAAAATTACAGCATTTATGAACTTTGTCGACAAATCTGATTTATGCATTTCAGAATGTAGTTCATAATGAAAACAGTAATAGTAATACAAATTGATTCAGTTCTTGAAACAGTAACAGTAAAACATGTTGATTTAGGTCTTGAAACAGTAATAGTAATACATATTCATTTATTTCTGGAAACAGTTGAAGTAGTACATATTCATTCATTTCTCTTCAATCTTTGCTGGGTAGTAAACGAATAGTTTAGGACAGCGTTTCTCAACCTTTTTACCGTGGAGACACTCTTTAAATAATTTTTCAGGTCTCACGGAGCCCCTGCATAAAAATTATTAAATCTTTAGCTCACGGTAATTTTATTTAATGCTATTTAATGTTATTTACAACATGAAAATCTATTGATCAGGGTGTATAGTAAAGCTACTAAAACCCAAAGGCTTGAATGCATTATGAATAAAAAATATAGTCTAATACACACAGTTTTATACAAGACTTTGAAAAAACCCATTTTTTTTTTTTTAATCACGATCTCTCGCGGAACCCTAGGGTTCTGCGGAACCCCGGTTGAGAAACGCTGGTATATGACTTCACATTCAGAAGTACACTAATTATTGAACTAAATGACCTGACACTATGACAGAGAATGTTATATAATCACGAACTATGAGCGCTTCATTCATTCATTAAAGAGCTTAGACCTTCAAATTCATGCCATGCTTTTCTGACCTGTGCCATCCGTTCAGTCTTTTTATATCTTTTGTGAAAAATCCCGTTCATGTCTCTCTCCGTTGATCCTTTATTGTGTGTATTCTATCTCCTCCCACCTGTTTTTCCCTGGGGACTCTAGAACAAAGACTGCCTTGTAATGCTATCAGTAGGTTCCTCAGTGTGTGTCCTATTCAACGCCAGCGTCTTTTTCTCATTTCTTGTTCCACTGATGCTTGTTAGGTTCTTGTCATCAGTTCCACGTTGATGATCTTGGTGTGTCGTTTTATTCGCTCTATCAAATACAAGCACTCATTGATGAAAGTCTGTAACTTGTCGTTGTTGAAATTTTCTAAACTATGAACGTAATAAAGATTAAAAACAAAAACGCCTTTAATGAAGCCACAAATGAAACAAATACGTCGGTTTTGTGAATTAAGAAGTCAACGTTTGAATTGTCGGGTAGGCTGCTGAAGCTAGACTTTTTACGTGTGCCAGTTTGGCAGAGCATTTCTGTGTGTGTGCCAGTTTGGCAGAGTATTTCTGTGTGTGCGCGCGCCAGTTTTGTAGCGTATTTCTGTACGAAGTTTCGCATATCTTCTTTAGACCATGCCACGTTCGATTTTGTCCGCGTGTCACACGCTTGCAAGAACATCCAACTATCATCGCCTGCTCACAAGAAGCCATTTGACTTATTTTAGGTTTCGATTAGGCACGATTTGGTTCACTTGAGTGATTTTTTATTTTGCCGGAAGTACCTGGATTCCAGGGTTGAAATTCACAACTACTGGAAAGGTTTTTACTGCGTATGCTTGTCAGCTGTTGATGTGAAATTAAGTTATTTGGCTTCAGAGATATTGAGTTCTTTCTTCATTCTTCCTTCACTCTCCATACAGAGCATGTAGCCTGCCACTGCAGCTGGAAGCCTGCAACAATCATTCACACGCTCATGCAGCTGTGGTTTCTGTGGTAATTTGTTCTACAAGATGAGTTTGCGTACCGCATGTGCGGCTTGATATTAGCCGCCTTGTACGACATGCCTGTGGCAACAGTAGACATATCCTTTCTTTGTCTCATCAGAGACCCCCGGGAACTACACGGGGCAATATTAATAACAACATTAATAACAACATTAATAATAACAATACACAATACGGTCATCAAAATTCAATAGAAGTTGTTACCAACACGGATTATGTCTACTACAAACCTTGTCCAGGGACCAACAGCTATGGTGGGGTCACGCTGAAATGAAAATGATGACGTTGGTTATTAATATTCTGTGTTTTGGTGCCCATGGACGAAAGTTTATGTACTCTTTCTTAAGTGTGCTACCACGACAAATATGGGAAACTAAAAGCCAGGGATCCAGAATTCCAGGATGACCCAGATTCCGCTGGGAGGACAGTATTAGACAATCTCTGCAGGACCGAAGACAAGATTGGAACCAGGTCAGGAGGAAGACAGCTGATATGATAGTATGGCGCTGTCCCTGGCAAATCTCTACACCCCAGGGTAGAAGATGAACGATTAAATAAGTGGTAATTAAGTCTTTAAGTTTGAAATAACTTCATAACAATATTACGTGTACCGCTTTAACAACTTGTGACGACTTCTCGGTAAGGGTATATAGAATTTTACTTAACACGTTTCGCAGCTTGCGACGAGGTGCTGCCATGACTTGGAGTGATCTGGTTCAATGGTTTTAAATATACTAGTACCTTCTTTCTGTTATGGTGTTTATTGTGCAGTGTGTTATCTGAAGTGCAGATAATCTATTTATAAACATATTATGCATTCTTAAGTGCGCAGTATAATAGACTGACCGATTTATGTTGAGAGACGTTCATTAGTCCTTGTGATTTAGAGTTGCTTGTTGCCCCGTTCAGTTCCCCAGGGGGAGTGTAGGTGTTAAGAGGAGACAGAGAAAGACTAGTGGCACTGCTGCTCCGTCAGGCTTGTTGAATAGGAGACTAATATCAGGTTGTACATGGTGCTGGCAACCCCATAAACTAAAACGAGTTGCTGAAGATACCCCTGCTGCTAGAGCACGTGAATGGTTTAGTGTAGTCCTCCTGCTAGGGCATCAGCTGTAGTGGTTACGCCATGTTCCATAAGGAGAAAAAGAAAGAAAGTGAAATGTATGAATGGTTCATTTTTATGATAATCAGTTTTACATCTCTGGGGAGCAAAGTGGCTTATTCTAGGGCTACTAGTGTAAAAGCCCGTCCTAAGACGGGAATTAAATTCAAAACACCAATACCTAACGGCAATTTTACTTATTAAAAAGTATTTTAAAAAACCACAGTGCATCACCATAGTTCACGAACTACGTAGCGAGGATCACAATGTGTGTATACGGGATCACACATTCTATAAATATATTTTTGTGCACACCAATCTTTGCACGCTTTTCTTTGTCAAGTGTTACTATTTTCGGGAGAATACATATAAGGGAAACAATCAATACAATTAATGTCTAACTTTCAACCAAAGTTGCATCCCTTAGCGTTACTAACAGAAAAAGCTGGGATTTTATTTATATTGACTAGTGTAAAAGCCCGTCATAAGACGGAAATTACATTCAAAAGCACCAATACCTAACGGCAATTTTACTTATTCAAATACTTGTGAAAAATAATGTTAGGTGTGAATATCCGATTGTTCATCAGAAGAGTACACTGATTTTCTGTTGTTTTAATTTATTATTTTGCTTTCTTGTGATTTCTTGATCGAGACAATGCGACGTACAGCTGTCCGTGAGAGAAAACTTGCTCGATCAAGAAAATATTGTTAAACTCTAAGTGATATAGAACACGGCTGTTTGCCCGCTATTAAAAGTCGCTACGTTAGTTCTGGAGCGTCCGATTGGCAGAGTGGTTAGAGCGCTGGTCTCTTGCGGCAAAGGTACCGCGTTCGATCCACAGTATCATTACGGTTCAGTTTACCCAGCTGTAAATGGGCACATGACTTTGCTCTTGAGTTAGGGAAGGAAAAGGCAGCGAGGAAGGGAACTGGTCACCGCACCTCTCGATGCTGGACCTAGTATAGTGAAGTCTCTTAATCCCCCATACTTGTCGTGGTAGCCGATCATTAGGAAAATACCAGTTGATTTTATTCTAACAAAAGCGTGAAACTTAGATCATTGTACGCGCATTCTTGTTAATTATTATATACAGTAGTAGTAAAATAATTTTGTACAAAGTCTGACCATGCACGCCGTTCACATTGCGCATGCACACCAACCTTTGCGCACTTTTCTATGTCGAGCGTTACTATTGTCGGGAGAGTATTAAAAAAACCAAAATATTTGTTTTACATCCGAGGTTAAAAAAAAGTCAGAACATGCACGCCCCTTTTAAATTAATATGAAACAAATATAAAGGTATGTTATCAGGCACTCGCAGGAAATAAAGAAGTAGAACACCAGACAACAGAAAAACAACAGACATGAGTGGCTTACCCAGGATTTGAACACTGGACCTTCCGTGCGACAACCCCGCCTAGCCATGCAAGCGAATCACACTATCCGCTCTGCCATCTACGCATCATCATTTGCATGGCTAGGCGGGGTTGTCGCACGGAAGGTCCAGTGTTCAAATCCTGGGTAAGTGTTGCGTGATAAATTCTCGCAACATCGTTTTATTTCAATATCTGTTTTATAACGCAAGGGCAACAACTGCTTGAAATCTATAGTCACTTTTCTCGGTAAGCATTTGTCTTCTCGCGTTAGTATCGAATGCAGTTAACTTTTGAGCTGTGGTCATTTTTTTGCGCTGGACTGCGCATGACTTGTCTTGTTGTTTGGTCGATCGGTTTCCGCCCACCACTAGTGGGAGTGAGCGATTTGGAATGGCGAAAGAGATGCCTCGTTGAAGAGGGGATCTCCGCTTTTTTTTGTTCTGTCAGGGATGTGTAGTCCTCTTATGGATATTTCGTTTAGTCGAGATAATACCTCTAGTGTTTTCCCACATGTCGGGAGGCGTGATATTTCTGTGTATTTCATGAAAGCAAGGTAAATTGACTTTTTCATTAACTCTATCGATTTTGGGTCGTGAGCGATTTCGATTCATAGCCTGTCTCCGAAAGTCGTCGTCACGAGATGTTCTTTCCCAGCTCACATGTCGCTGCATTGTACTGCATCGGTTGATGCATGTACCAAGGACCATTACTTGCTACTTTGTTAAATGAACTAGGTTTAGAAAACCTTTATTATCTAGAGGATATTCTTGAGGACATTATTTATACTTCGGCAGACGTGTCTGTCTTGCTGAAGTCAAACTAAGGAGAGTGAACTGATCTCATACATCTGGTTATCTCCTGGCTGTTATAGAAAAGGATGGAGTTGTTCACCTGACTACATTTACAGCACTTTGAAATATAACATGCATCTGACTCATCATTGTAATGCTGTCTACCGTTTATTGCTGTATTGAATGTTGCTGTGATAATGACTGTTTGATGTGCCTACACATTTGCGTAACCATTTTGTCACTGTGGCGTCCACAATAAATAATGAAGAAAAACGTCAACGGCTGTTTCAAGACTCATTGACTTTATACGTCGTGAGTTTACTGACGTCCTATGTGGATTGCCCTGTTATTGTTGCATGAACATTGTTTTGACTGAACACATCTACACACTACACAAAACCAGACATGCGGATGCCATCCATCATCATATGGCATCACGCATCATTTGGTGGCCATAAGCTGGTTTGATTCTGGTACTAGCAAACACGGGGTCCCTTACCCACTTCATTTTCAACAAGAATTCATCAGCATCCTTCAAGAAATTAACATTCTTCAATACAGTCAACATCTTCAAAATTTTCAAAGTACTCGGCGTTGCCCGGTAAAAGTCAAAATTTCAACTTTTTGACGGAAACAAGAATTTGACAGTACCCGGCGTTGTTACATGTTGCCGGATAACTCGGACTGCTGTTATCTTTTACGCAAGTCAAGCAAGTTGCTGCTGTCAAGGTTCCAGTGCTGTCGTTTTTTGAGAAGGTCAAGTGCCGGTTGAAACGGGTTGTTTTCTGAAGAAGGCCAAGTACCGATTTCCATCAACTTACTTTTGGATTAGAAGGTCAAGTGCCGAAACAACTCAACACACAGTATTTCAGAAGCTCTTGTACCATCGTGTTAGCAGTGGAAGCAGTTCAGATGTGCCATCATCGTTGGAGCTTCGCTCTTTAGGACGTTGATTGACATCCGTTTTTCTGCTGTTCTACGATTGGAAGCCTTTAAGTTAAGTGGCCTGTTTGTATGTAAACTGTGCCCTTATACTTCTGCTGAGTCTTCTGTGTATCATCTCATTCTATATATTATATGTCTATATGTTATTTGTATATTTATATGTTTATATTTCAGCGGGTTCTCGGTTGGGTGGTGTCTCCGTTAGATTATGCCACGTCATAGAGGTCGTCTATTGTGAGCGTTTTCTGTAGGGTTTGCAAATTTCCGATACTGGAATTTGCTAAGCGACTTCTGTTGCTATTTATGTTAGCTGTGATGACATGTTTTAATATTGTTTTCGTTATTATTTCACATTCTTTAGTTTTGTTGTGATTTGTTTGTATTTGTTAGCCTACTCTTGTCTATAATTTAGTTTCATACAACATTTTTGTTTATACACTGTGGTGTCATGTATTTTGTTTAATTCTATCGCAGATATCGTCACATTTTTTGTGATATTTCATTAATTTCTGCTTTATTTTTAGTTGATTTCTGCGAAAGTTTTTGTATTGTTGCTGATCTTTGTTATTGTTTACATTGTTATTGTTTACATTGTTTGTATTGTTTACATTTTCAATGTTTACATTCTGCATGTGTTTACATAGTCATTGTTTACAGTTATAGTAATTAGTTAATGGGCTATGCTAATGCACTGTTACTACTATACTGATGATAAATGAATGATGAATAGTGTCGTGCACTATTGAATGAGAAGTGCACTTATGATCAAGATTTGAGTGCTGATATTTCATATACAAGTTCTTTGATTGGAGACTTGTTTCCCACAGAGACTGGGATAATATAATGTGATGTGAATATACAAGTGCTTAATTAAGACTTGTTACACTTAGGTTTGAAATAAATTAGTTAATTATTTCAGGTTTTGGACTCATATGTTAGACAACATGTCTACATTTGAGCACTTTATTGAGCAGGGTAAATTGCTTGGGAAGACTGGTGATAAGTTAGAAGAATTTGCAACTGCTCGATATGATAAAGCAATGGAAGCTGAACAAAAGAAACTGCATATGGAAGCTGAACAAAAGAAACTGCAGATGCAGGTGGATGAAAAGAGATTCCAAATGGAAATGGAAAAACAAAAAAGGGAATCAGAAGCTGAGGAAAGAAAGCTACAGCTAGAGGCTGAGAATAAAAGACTTGAAAAAGAAGCTGAAATAAAAGACTTGAAAAAGAAGCTGAAAATAAAAGACTTGAAAAAGAAGCTGAAAATAAAAGACTTGAAAAAGAAGCTGAAAATGAAAGACTTCAAATGCAGGCTCAAGCTGAAGAAAGGAAGTTACAAAGAGAGTCTGATGAGAGGAAAGCAAAAATGGAACATGAAGAAAAACTCTTAGCTTTAGAGTTGGAGAAATTGAAATTGACGAGCATGAGTAATGGTAATGATTCAAACAAGGGTTCATCTTCTGGGAAGGCTAATAATGATACTTTTAAGATTAAGTACCAACATTTAGTCCTTCCAGTGATGACATAATGTTCTATCTGGACAGATTTGAACAAGCATGTACAGCTCATAACATAGACAAAGCAAAATATGTTTATCAGTTATCAGGGATACTGACAGGTAAAGCTCTAAGTATATTAAATATGGTGGATGAACCTGACAAGAACAATTATGAGGTTGTCAGGGCCGCTTTGTTAAAGAAATATCAGCTTAACGAAGACGGCTATCGTCTACAATTTAAAAACATGTTACCTGAAAATGGAGTTGAATTCTCCGAGTTTATTGCAAGAATACGCATTACTTTCTCACGATGGGTTGAACTATCTAAGACGGAAAAAACTTATGAAGGACTTATGGACTTAATACTTAGAGACAAAGTCATGTCGTCTGTCAATGAGTCTTTCCTTGCTTTCCTTCATGAACGTAAACCTAAAACAATAAAAGAAATGGAAGATTTCTGTTGCCAATACGTAACTGCGCACCCACACATAACCATGGGTAACTCTAAGGTGAAAGAAGGTTTACCAGTTGCTTCGGCAGCTCCGTATGGTCAAAACTTTGCTCGTAGATCCCAACAAAATTTTGATAGAAAGGGCAGCGGTAATTTCTGTCAAAATCATGGAAACCAATTTCATGGTGATTCTTCTTCGAAGAATTGGAGACAACCTGATAGTGGTCGTTACTATCACCCTAATAATTATAAGCATTTCAAAAGAGGATATGGTAATAGAGGTTATTCCTGCCGAAGACCTCAGAACCAAACAAATAGATGTTCGCATCAATGTGAACATGATAGTAATCGTGGAAACTGGAATTCGAACCAGTATAACAATTACAATAGAGACAATAATAACTGCAGAGATAATAATAACTCTGATAACTTCAGAGGTAATAATAGTCGGGGTAGATCTCAACACAAAAAAAAGAGATATCAGCAGGCTAATGCTGTACAACAGGAAACTGAGGGAGCCTGTAATCATGTTGTTGATAGTAAAAAACTTTGACGCTGTCACTAGTTCTGCTTTTGACTTTGAGAGAGCAAACAAATGCCCCCAATGCAGTACTTTATTCGAACCGGGTACCATAACTACTTTGAGTTGTGGTCACCCACTTCCCGCTCTTCCTGCTGCTGTTGCGCATGACGGGAGGGGTTCTTTAATTCTACATAAGGGTCTTGTTAATGATACTCCGGTCTCACTACTTTTCGATTCCGGATGCACCACTATTGGTGTTAGACAATCGCTTGTAGATCCATCTTGTGCTACAGGAAGGGTTATTAAATGTGTCACATTTGGCGGCACTCTAGAAAAATATCCTACTGCTGTAATTCGCATTGCCACTCCTTTCTTTACTGGAGATGTGCATGCTTGTCTCTTACCTAATCCTATTGCGGACCTTATTATTGGTCGTATTCACGGAGTTAGGGAGTGTACCCCACAGCAGATTGCTGCTTGGGAAGATAATAACATGCAAGCTACAAATGCAGTAGTTACAAGAGCACAAGCTCTACAAACACCCGAAACTTCACTGAATAGTGATAATGAAGTTGATAGCCAAGATAGTCACTTAGTAATTACTCGTGACTCTTTCATAAAATTGCAAGAAGAAGATCCTTCTTTAAAAAAATTCTTCGTTCTTGCGAAGAAAGGTGATCCGAATCAGGATACAAATAGAAAATCTTGGATTGCAATGAGAAACGGCGTACTTGTACGTATGGTACAAGATTCGACTACGTCGGCACATTCGCAAATTCTTGTTCCCAAGAGCATGAGAGTCCAAATATTACAACATGCTCATGACTCGCAATGTGCTGGACATATGGGTTTTGCCCGTACGAAGTCGAGAGTCCTTGCGGCTTTCTTTTGGCCTTTTGTCAATAAGGACATTCGTATTTACTGCCGATCATGCAAGGTATGTCAGGAGGTCAAATCTAGAGGACCACGACATGCTGCGCCTATCCAGGCTGCTGACATTCCTATTCGGCCGTTTCAGAAAATGGCCATAGATATTATTGGCCCTTTTAAGGTCAAGTCGGCCAGAGGACATCAGTTTATCCTTACATGTGTCGATATGTGCACACGTTGGCCAGAGGCTATTCCTCTTAAGAGCATATCTACTACAGATATCGCAGATGCTCTTTGGTTGATATTTTCTCGCTTGGGGTTCCCCAGAGAAATATTGTCAGACCATGGCACTCAACTCATATCTGACACTATGTCACAGGTAATGTCTACCTTACATATTGAACGATCTCTCAGTAGTATCTACCATCCTATGTCTAATGGGTTAGTTGAGCGTCTGAATAGAACGCTCAAGACTTTGCTTGGTAAGATAACTGAAGATCATCCTCAAGATTGGGACAGGGTTTTACCCGCGGCTCTCTTTGCCTATAGAGAAGTCCCTAATGAACACACAGGATTTTCTCCCTTCGAACTTGTCTTTGGCGCGCGTCCACGCGGCCCTATGTCTTTATTACACGATCTCATCACTGCCGATGATATTAGCGATGAAACTCAATCCTCATATGAGTATGTCATTGCTCTTAGACAAAAGATCATTGAGGCATGTAAGCTAGCAACTGCTTCATCAGAAATTGCTAAAGAGAAGGCAAGGCAGTTTGCTAACAAGAATAGATGTCTACGACAACTTTGTCCAGGTGACAAAGCATTCGTCCTACTCCCCAGTAGGGAAAATAGACTTCTTATTGCATGGAAAGGTCCGTATGCAATAGTCTCTCGGATTTCCGATGTTGACTATGTGGTCGATATTGATGGAAAGCATAAAACTTTCCACATAAACATGCTTTCGGAATTTCACGAACGTCCGGACTATTTGCTGCCTATTTTCCAGGCAACGGATGATGCTCCTGCACCTCACGGTCATTATTCATCCCTGTCTGTCATTCAGGATGAGGAAGCTACCTTCTCTGATGTCAACCTTCCCCTTCCAGTGGTTCCATTACATTCTACGGAATCTTGGAAAAACGTTTCTGTGTTTCTCCTAATCTTTCTGGTGACGAACATCGACAAGTCTCGTCGATGTTACAAACATTTCAGGATGTTCTCACTGACATTCCTGGACACACAGATGTCATAGAACATGACATAATTCTTACCGACAATAATCCAATTAGGGTTAGGCCGTATCCTATTCCTATACACTTTCAGTCGCAAGTGGAAAAGGAATTGGATGAAATGATTCAATTAAATATAATTGAACCATCGACTTCACCATATTCTTCTTCCATGGTTATTGTCCGGAAGAAGGATAAGAACATACGAATTTGCGTTGATTATCGCAAATTGAATCAGGTCACAAAGTTCGACGCTGAACCGATGCCTTTGTTAGAAGATCTACTGATTAGACTTTCTAATTCTAGATTCTTCACTAAACTTGACTTGTCTAAAGGTTATTGGCAAGTGCCTTTAGCAGAGCATGCCAAACCTCTTACTGCTTTTTCTACACCTAGGGGTCTATTTCAATGGAATGTTATGCCTTTTGGTCTCATGAACGCCCCTGCCACTTTCGTTCGCATGATGCGTCGAATTCTGTCACATCGTTCGGATGTCATCGCATACTTAGATGACATCTGTCTCTTCAGTGATACCTGGGAAGATCACTATTTAGGGTTATATGACTTACTGTCCACTCTACGTGAGAATAATTTGACAGCAAAACCTTCTAAAGCTTTTGTTGGTTTTGGTGAAATCTCTTTCCTGGGTCATCGTGTTGGTCATGGTCTCTTGAAGACAGAAGACCACAATACTTCCAAAATACTGAACATCTCTGTTCCTAAAACGAAGAAACAAGTTAGGAGTCTCTTAGGTTTAATTCAATTTTATGGGAGATTTATTCCAAATTTATCTTCGATCATGGCACCTCTCTCAACATTGTTGAAGAAAGGTTCGCCTAATCTGGTCCGTTGGTCTGAAGAATGCCAATCTTCACTAGACCAAATCAAGAATATATTTTCTTCTCCTCCCATCTTAAGATTACCTATTCTTGATAGGACTTTTGTTCTTCGGAGTGATGCTTCATCCACTGGGATTGGAGCAGCACTGATGCAAGAATATGCAAATACTCTGCATCCTGTTATGTACATTTCTAGAAAACTAAATGCGACAGAGAGGAACTACTCGGTTTTAGACCGTGAGTTGTTAGCGATGGTTTGGTCAATTCTAAAGCTACAAAGATTCCTCCTGGGCGCACATTTCATTCTAGAGACTGATCAGAAAGCTCTTACAGCTATTCAGACTAAGAATTTGAAGAGTTCGAGATCCACTCGATATGCTATAGCTCTTCAACCTTTTCACTTCACGGTACGAGCTATCCGTGGTGCGGATAATGTGATGGCTGACATTTTGTCTAGATGCCCACATGACTCCAACTAATACTTCTGTCCTATATTTCTATATATTACAGAGTCATAACACACCTATATTTCTACAATAGATTAGCACATCTGTACTTACTTTATATGTACACACTATCGTGCTTTGTTGTCATCTTCTTCTGTTCGTTTTTTTAAAATGATAGAGGAGGACTGAGTAGTTAATATAAGGGCCGTTAGTTTACTAAACAGCCACAATTATTAATAATGTATTGTACCTTATGAAGCATATTAGTTATTAATTAGCATTATATTGCTTGTACTTTCTCAGAATGTCATTGTTGAGCTGAGGACTTACCTTACGAGTTCTAGATTGTGTACTTACCCTCGGAATACCAGAGCATATGTCCTGGATCGTCATGTAGTTTAACTTTACTATGTACTTATGTCATTACATGTCAAAGAATGTACTATTTAAATTTTCCTATCAGATTTGTACATCCATTTTTAAAGACAATATTAGAGTATGCTGTTTAATGATGATTATAGTAACTTGCATACGTATATTGTGTTTACATGCTAACGTGATGTGTGTTGGTGACACCTCCCCGATGTGAATATTTTTTGAGACATATTTATTTTTCTGTTGAGGTATATCCTCACCAGACACTCTATAATTAGCCTATTGTTTGGCAATTTAATTAATTATCAGCGCATAATTCGTGCGTTTTGAGCCGCTTATCGCTTGCTCTTTGATATTGAAAAAAAAAATGTTCCACATTTTTTTTTTATCGGGAGGAGGTGGTGATATGTTGCGTGATAAATTCTCGCAACATCGTTTTATTTCAATATCTGTTTTATAACGCAAGGGCAACAACTGCTTGAAATCTATAGTCACTTTTCTCGGTAAGCATTTGTCTTCTCGCGTTAGTATCGAATGCAGTTAACTTTTGAGCTGTGGTTTTTTTTGCGCTGGACTGCGCATGACTTGTCTTGTTGTTTGGTCGATCGGTTTCCGCCCACCTCTAGTGGGAGTGAGCGATTTGGAATGGCGAAAGAGATGCCTCGTTGAAGAGGGGATCTCCGCTTTTTTTTGTTCTGTCAGGGATGTGTAGTCCTCTTATGGATATTTCGTTTAGTCGAGATAATACCTCTAGTGTTTTTCCCACATGTCGGGAGGCGTGATATTTCTGTGTATTTCATGAAAGCAAGGTAAATTGACTTTTTCATTAACTCTATCGATTTTGGGTCGTGAGCGATTTCGATTCATAGCCTGTCTCCGAAAGTCGTCGTCACGAGATGTTCTTTCCCAGCTCACATGTCGCTGCATTGTACTGCATCGGTTGATGCATGTACCAAGGACCATTACTTGCTACTTTGTTAAATGAACTAGGTTTAGAAAACCTTTATTATCTAGAGGATATTCTTGAGGACATTATTTATACTTCGGCAGACGTGTCTGTCTTGCTGAAGTCAAACTAAGGAGAGTGAACTGATCTCATACATCTGGTTATCTCCTGGCTGTTATAGAAAAGGATGGAGTTGTTCACCTGACTACATTTACAGCACTTTGAAATATAACATGCATCTGACTCATCATTGTAATGCTGTCTACCGTTTATTGCTGTATTGAATGTTGCTGTGATAATGACTGTTTGATGTGCCTACACATTTGCGTAACCATTTTGTCACTGTGGCGTCCACAATAAATAATGAAGAAAAACGTCAACGGCTGTTTCAAGACTCATTGACTTTATACGTCGTGAGTTTACTGACGTCCTATGTGGATTGCCCTGTTATTGTTGCATGAACATTGTTTTGACTGAACACATCTACACACTACACAAAACCAGACATGCGGATGCCATCCATCATCATATGGCATCACGCATCAGTAAGCCACTCATGTCTGTTGTTTTTCTGTTGTCTGGTGTTCTACTTCTTTATTTCCTGCGAGTGCCTGATAACATACCTTTATATTTGTTTCATATTAATTTACTGTTTACAGGCCTCAGGTTTCCCTCCCTTATTTGTAATAAACGCCCCTTTTAATTGCGCTTGCACACCGTGCTTTGCGTACTTTTATTTGTCGGATGTTACATGGACGATGAATAAGCATTTGGAACAAAGAATTGAGGCTCTTGAAATGTGGATATATAGAAGAATGGGGCGTATCTCATGGAAAGAGATGAAAACAAATAAGGAGGTCCTAGAAAATCTAGGTATGAAAAGAGAACTAATGAGGGAGGTCAAAGTTCGGCAGCTAAAATACTTTGGCCACATAAAAAGGCATAACACCTTGCAGAAGACCATAATAGAAGGGAGAGGTGAAGGCAAACGTGCAAGGGGAAGACAGCGCTATAAGTGGGAAGATAACATCAAGAGATGGACAGGAAAGAGTCTATCAGAGTGCACCACCAAGACAAGAGACAGAAGACGTTGGAGATCCATTACAGCCAACCTTCGTTGTGGAGATGGCAACTGATGATGATGATGATGTTACTACTTTCGAGCGTTATTTACGGACAGAAAAGCTGGGATATTATATAGATATGATAACTATAGTTTTCCCCCATGCAGGAAGGAAACCAGCGAAAAAGAACGTCTTGTTCTCTTGCAGTGTTGGTTGTTGTCACACCTTGTTTTTTGTTACTTGCTGAGGTCGCCAGCCCCATGCACAACCTGACATTAGTCGCCTGTCACGACATTCCTGAGCAGGCGGTGGTGCTTCTGTTAATTTTGTAATCTCCTTATCCGATTGGCAAATCGATTTGAGCGCTGGTTTTTCGCTGGCAAAGTTACCCGGATTCCGGAATTGAAACCTGGTAGCATCACGCTCCAGTTTACCCAGCTGTAAAAGGGTTCCTGATTATGCTCCCGAGTTAGAAAAGGCAAAGGCAGACGGGAAGGGAATTGGTCACCCCACTTCATAAAAGGCGGATCTATTATAGTGAAGTCTCTACACTTGACTCCCTTACGGCTTGACCTCCGATAGGACTGGCTTAACTCTAGATTTTTTTATAGTCTCCTTAGAGTAGGGGGGGGGGGGGGAAGCCACGGTAGCATAGTGGTTAGTGCACTGGCTTCCTAGCGCAGTGGTCTATGGTTCGATCCCCAGATGAGGCGGGAATTTTTTAGGCCACAAACGGCTCCTGGGTCGACCCAGCCCCAAATGGGTACCAGAGCAACTCTGGGAAGGTTAAGGCGGCCGGCGTGATGCCGACCACATCACCCCTAGTGTGCCGACGGTCAAGATAATATGGGCCTAACACCATATTCCCAATATGCCTCAATGGGCGTGTAACGGGTTCCTTAACCTTTACCTTTTTAGAGTAGGGGTTCTTAACTTGTTTGTGTGTTATGGACTCTTTGAGTGTCTGATGAAGACTATTGACCCATTTGATTATCCAATGAAAGGTATGGACCCATTTGATTATCCGATGAAAGCTAAAGGCTATGGACCCATTTGATTGTCTGATGAAGGTTATGGATCCTTTCTTGGAAAAATAATGTACATACTAAACAACTTTACATTTAAAATTTTAGGTTATGTACATAATATTTAAATTGTAGGTTATGTACATGGATTTCGCAGAATCTATTCATAGCCACACCACCCCCGCCCCGCCCCCCCGCCCCCCAAGTCCGTGGACCACATGTTAAGAAACCCTGTCTTAGAGACTCCCAGAAACCATACGGTTATACTCTTGTACTTTTTTTAAAGCCTTTTTTTCGGTCACGTGATGCTTTTATTCTTCGTTATGTTTTGTCATCTGCCTAACACCCACCGCTTTATTTTTTAACACATTGCTTTGGACCAGTGGCTTGAAAGAGGGTCTCTGCTCGCTCGCTCCTATAAGCAGACACACTCAGTCTGACAGTTTTGGCAGCTTAGATTATATTTGCAAGGCAAACTTGGAGTGGTCCCCGCTGTATTGATTCTTGCATTCATAGAAAAACAGGCAACCTTATCTGTTGAAACGAGAAGAATTACAAGAGGTTATGCTTTGGAAGCGCTGACGTTGAATAGAACGAGAACCATTTTTGTCTTGGTTTGTTTCGTGCATAATCTTCGGAACTGAGAATTTGGTTTTATTTTCATTACATTAATTAATTCAGGGTAATTAGAAACCAGCGCCCTACTGGCTAATTGGTTAGATCGCCTTCATCTCGCGGCACAGTTACCCGGGTTACAGGACCGAAACTATGTAACGTCACTCTCCAGTCTATCCAGCTGACATACTCTGAATGGTACATGACTGTTCTCTTGCGTTCTCTGAATGGTACATGACTGTTCTCTTGCGTTCAGTATCATGAACATCAAGCTCCCCTATCATGAACATCATCAAGCTCCCCTATCATGAACATCAAGCTTCCCATGAAGTATAAGCCCTCAACACACTCATCCCAAGTCTCCCAGTCTTGTGTCATCAGCTCCAAGTCTTGTCCATTTGTTCTTCGGTCTCCTTTGACCTTCTCTTGAGTTAGGGAAGGCAAAGGCAGCCAGGTCCTCATACCGCTTGTGGCTCGACTTAGTGTGGTGTAATCTCAAACACTTCACTCTTCTACGAAAGTTTCGGCTGTGGGACTACCTTTACCTGTATTAAAATAGCCATCTGTGGACTATTGAAGTTATCATTGCTGAGTTGTGGACTATTGAAGTTAGCATTGCTGAGTTTACATCTTTTCTTGCATGTCATGGTCTCTCTCATCAAGCTTGATAAAAGGCAAACAAAATGCGGCGGTTACATACCGGAAATCTGAAATTAATGCTACAATTAGTCACGGAGTTGTTCCCACTTACAGTAAAGCAGTTTCTCCATGGATAGATAGGAAACTTTCTTGTGTGGCAAGTCACGCAGATAAAGTAATCTTAAGTCAGGCTTATCATGCCGAACGTTTCGGTTGGTTAGCTTTTTGGCGTTTTTGATTCTCGAGAATATTCTCATGTCTTTTATGTTTTTGAGCCAAGGAAGCGGCTGAACATCGGTGCATTCTTGCAGTTTCATCCTGGCGAGATGTGTATGTACGTAGATTTTTGTAAGGCCCAGCCGGGACAACGAGAACCACGCAACATTACTGTAATAAATGCATTTTATTGATGGTTAATAATAAGCTGACTTTTATTTCGCCTTTCTCATTTTTAAAACCCTGTTATAGCTGCCGTACTTTAGTTCCTTGGTTTCTGTGATGAGACAAACAAAGAATATGCCCACTGCTTCATCATATATGTCGTGCAAGGCAACTAATATGAGGTGGTTAATGGAGCTGCAGCCTCACTATATAGAACAACTTGTTGCAGAAACAACTGCTGCAATAACATGGTCATCTTTTGTATAGGTTTTCTTTTATGGATCAGCTGCAGGCGTGCCTCCATACTCCATGGGCAGCGAAAAGGAAAGTGATGATGGTGATGATGTTATCGCTGGCTGTCCTTGCGTCTGCAGCTTACGTGGCTGTCGTCATCCTATATATAAAATCCCAGCTTTTTCTGTCAGTACGTAACGCTAAGGGATGCAACTTTGGTTGAAAGTTTGAAATTAATTGTATTGTTTCCCTTATATGTCTCTTCTTCTTCTCTTCTTTGATCCTTAGCCATCGACCGTCAAAGCAGTCAGTGGCCATCACGCCTAGTGGCGTCTTGTAGGGCAACAACAAATTGATTCCACTTTGCTCGGTCGGTGGCCATCCTTCGTACAGTGCCCCAACTCTGGTTCATTCTTTGCATCTCAGCCTCCACAGTCCTCCGCCAGGTTGTTTTTGGTCGGCGTCTCTTTCGTTTTCCTTCAGGGGTCCAAAGCATAGCTGTTCTTGTGATGGCATCGGGGTCTCTTCTGAGGACATGACCAACCCAGCTCCAGCGTCTGCCAGCTATGATGGTGTGCATGTCCTCTTGCTTGCTCCGAGCAAGCAGATCTTGGTTTGTGATGGTATTGGGCCAAAAGATTCGGTGAATTTTTCTTAGGCAAGTTGTGTGAAAAGAGGACAATTTCGAAGTTTCCTTCTCTGTAACTCTCCAGCATTCCGCACCATAGAGAAGCACAGAAAGCACACAGCTCTGATATAATCTTAATTTTGTGCTTGTGCTGTATTGAGAGGACTTCCAGATGTTGTTTAGGCTAAAAAAGGCTGTTCTTGCCTTATTCATTCTGATGTTGATGTCTTTGCCTGCCCCGCCGTCTGGTGTTACAATGCATCCTAGGTATGTGAAGGTGTCTGTCTGTACCAGTTGCTGATTCCTTACTGATATGGGCTCAGAGTTGCTCACATTGAGCGTCATGACCTCTGACTTCTTTAAATTGATGTTCAAGCCCACCTGCTGGCTAAACTTATTAAGTCTATCCGTTTTTCCCTTATATGTACTCTCCCGAAAATAGTAACACTTACCAAAGAAGAATGCGCAAATGACGGTGTGCAGAAAAACATATTTATAGAATGTGTGATCCCGTATACACACATTGGGATCCTCGCTGCTGCTACTTAGTTCGTGTACTGTGGTGATGCACAGTGGTTTTTAAAATACTTTTGAATAAGTAAAATTGTCGTTAGGTATTGGTGCTTTTGAATTTAATTCCCGTATTATGACGGGCTTTTACACTAGTTATTCTTATAATTAGTTGTCCTTTTACCTTCATGAGGGATTGGAGGCCACCACTGAATATGTCTCCCATGAAAGAAGTTTGCGCCATAGCGTTGCGTGTGTTTATGTAGTGGTGATTGATGGAGCATTTTTTAACATGAGATGTTAACAACACCACGCAAGTCTTCGTGATGTTTCACCTTGTCTTTAGCCCACAGTAAGTGGTTAGAGCTTTTTCCTCTCCCGGTATAGTCACCGGGCTCCGGGATACGAACCTGGTACGCTCAGGCTATAGTCTACCCAGCTGTAAATGGGCACCGGATTCTGCTCTTGGCTTAAAGAAGATAAAGGCAGTCTGGAAAGGGGACTGCTCATCCCACCTCATTAACGAAGCTGGACCTAGTATGGTGAAGACTCTGAACACGGCAATATCCGCTATGAGGCTGCCTTTCCTTTACGAACACGAGCGTGACCGTGACTTCGCTCAGGTTGAATACTTATATCACACGGTATGGTCTGTGGCAGCATGTTCTTCGCATTGGAGAATTTTTTTTCAAGTTTTATTTATTTATTTGGGGGTGTTTAATTACCGATTGTGCACCAGGGGGCACCTTCACGCCTGTAGCTCATAGATTGTTGGTGTACGCCACCCGGAATAATGTTGTACTTCTTGGTCTGACTGAATCATGCGTTATCTTCTCCATATGTTGTTATTTGGTCTGCTCGTGCTTCTCTTACATTGCGGATTCCTGAACGAGGTCTGACAATTTACGCTGTCTCTCTTTCTTTCTCTCATCACTCTCTAAATAAAGTTATGTCCATCTATCTCTCCTACTGATTCTGCTCTTGGGTTAAGGAGGACAAAGAAATAACACCAAGTCTCACCTCCTTCAATAGCAGACTGTCAAATACTTCATGAGTTCTGATACCATGCCACCTAATCTGATTATGCTTGAAATAATAATTTACTGTAAGTTTTTTAATTTAATTTAATTTAATTTAATTTTTTTATAATATTTGTTTAATTAACAATACTTAATTGTGATTATGACTGCATACTGTAAACGTACGCTTTTATATTACCTTTATAATGTTGCATGCCTTCATATTAATGCTTTAAGTAACATGTGGGAATGAAAGGATATAGTATGAAAGATAAATGAGAGTGAAAGGGCAGAATGTTAGACGGGCCTGCGCGCCCAATTCTTAGGGCCCTTACACACGAGCGTTTCTTGCCGCGCGTTTCTCGCGCGTGACGAATGAAGGAGTAAGGGATTTACAGGCTGCTCAGCCGAGCGAGACTGTCTGTAAATCCGTACTCTTTCATTCGTCACGCGCGAGATACGCGCGTCAAGAAACGCTCGTCTGTAAGCGGCCTTAACGATTGCGGAATTCTCATGCGCGTAACGTTTATTAAATGGACGCGATTGAGGGGACTATCCACTCATTTAAGTATTAAACGCAGACGCATGATGTGTTTGTGGTGAGTGAGTTAAAGTGTCTGCAGCTCGTGTACATCTTTGCGAGGGGACGTCATCCGTGTAAGAGGTTATGGCTGTCCACGAAAATGTCTCTTGTGTTCTCAAGGGCTGGTCTCTCTGGTAGGGCTGGGATCTTTAACGATGAATTAATTGATCAATCGGTGAAACAATTTTTGATTGATTAATTGATAAAACTAATTTAATCAGTTATTCCATTTATAGTAATGTTTGGTTTTTGCTTAAATGCAAGAGCATTTGCTATGTTAGAGGTTTGTGATATGGAATTTGACAAGTATGGTCAATAATAATAAATTGTTTGGTTGTAACTTTTCAGTATTTTCATGATATTTTCAGGACGATGTTGCCTTACAAGAAGTAAAATAAATAAAGTCCTAAGTGATTTTTAAAAACAAAGAAGTTATTTATGATTTTTAAAAATAATTTATGATATTGTTCGAAATTGATCAATTAATTTTCAGTTAAAGAAATTCGAATAATCTATTAAGATTTTGTCAAATCAATCCCAGCCCTACTCTCTGGACATGAGGATATGTCTGAGTGTAAGAGTACATTGTATGTGTAAATGAGCGTGAGTCTGTGAACATGGTGAATTGATTGATGAACTGTGTAACATATGATTTACTTTATTCGACTGTCTACGGTTAACACTTCAATCTACTTAAAAAATACGTTAGATCCCGGTTGACAACCCAGGAGCTGTGGAGGTCTACTTTAGAAACACAACCCTTTAAAGGTCTAAAAAGGTAATCACATGGCAGATACAGCCGTAAGGTAGTGTAGTGAATTGTTAGAGACTTTCATGTACTAGGTCCACCTTCGACAGGTGAGGTGACTAGTTCCCTTCTTCGCTGCCTTTGCCTCCCGAACTCAAGAGCAGAGTCAGGCATCATTTTGCAGCTGGGTAGACTAGAGGGGGATATCACTGTTTTTCGAACCCGGTACTTTTGCCGCCGGAAGCTAGCATTCTAACCAGTCTGCCAATCGGACGCTCTTTTGATATCTACCTTGATTAAAATCATGTCTGTTGTTAGGTTTCATAGTATCTGGAATAAGCCCAGCCTATTTGTAACTTTTATCTCTGCAGTATGATATGCTTACTGCAATCCCATTATCAGAGCGATAGGAAATTAAACTTAATATTTTACCTAACGTTAACTTTACTTCAAACAAAAGATCTCTGTCCATTTTGTGCAATTCATGAATAAAGTTAATGTTAGTACGCTAGCTGGCGGGTTTACACTGGGAAAACTGTGAAAGTACCTTCAACTGTGGGAACACCGCGTGTTTATGTTCCGGCAGGAGAGTTCCGAAATTTAGTTAGGTTTAAAAACATTTTTATTTTCTTCTTCGGTCGTCTGGGATCTACCGGAAGATCGATTGCGTGTGAGTATGTGTATAAGAGTATAAGAGAGAGAGAGAGAGAGAGAGAGAGAGAGAGAGAGAGAGAGAGAGAGAGAGAGAGAGAGAGAGAGAGAGAGAGAGAGAGAGAGAGAGAGAGAGAGAGAGAGAGAGAAAGACAGACAGATAGACAGACAGACAGACAGAGGGAGAGAGAACGAATGAATGAGAGAGAGAGAGACAAAGGGAGAGGCGCATTGCGGCACGTGACATCACTTTTATCTTGCCAGTAATGATGTGTATATCCACAGGTTGTATACCTGCTTTATTTCTTTGATAACATGACTAGACTCATCAGTGGAGAAACACCTGTTTCCTTCCTGTCAACAGACAGAGGGCCTAAAACAGTGTACACTCAGTGAATGCCTTTTGTTAACTCCAAATGTGACGGCATGTCTGTCTTCTGATATGGCGGTCAAGTACAAGGTATATACGATAAAACAAGTATTTAGTCTTAATTTTATTATATTACTTTGGCAGTGAAACCAGACAGTTAATAAAATATCGGTCTAAATAACCTGTTCCTCTACCTACTCCTTGTTCTTTAATTTCTTCTTTTTCTCCTCCTCCTCTTCTCCTTCATTTTCTTCTTCTTTTCCTCTTCTTCACCTTCTCTTCTTCGCCTTCTCCTACTCTTCTTCATTTCTTCTTCTCCCCTCTTCTTCTTCTTCTCCTCCACTTCTTCTTATCCTCTCCTCCTCTTCTTCATTTTCTTCTTCTTCTCTTCCTTCTCTTCTTCTTCCTTCTTCTTCTTTCTTCTTCTTTGCGCTCCCTACGGAGCATGCAACCACCACGGCATCTAGTTCCCTAGCAGGGAGCGTACATCAAGCATTCACTAGTTCTTGTAGCAGTAGTTCCTGTAGCAATATGTTTTACAATGATATTGACCAAACTCCGTGCACAACCTCATATAAGTGGCCTTGTACGACATGCCTGTGGGAGCTGTCGTCCTATTGTGTCTCTGCCTCACCCCCGGGGAACTCACGGGACAGGTAACATTATTACACCTGTATATTTTACCAAGTCGTTGGCTTATTCATTCGTTCGCTTATTCATGTCCGACATAACCAACAGCTGAGTGAATAAGGGTCGAACTTGCCCTTAACCACAATTCTTTCCTGCATTGACGGGAACGACCCCGTTTGTATGGTCTCTGGTTTGTTTCCCCTGTCAGCCTATCATTTCAGCTACTTTTCTGTTATGTAGTTTTCTCTTCCTTTCTTTCTTACGAGCGCCTGCGAACATGTCTATTTATGTATATTATTTAATATTGACGAGTCTTAGGTTTCCCTTCATTGTTTATTTCTGTGTTTAAACATGCGTTATCTTAAAGACAGTGTTTCTCATTTCTGTGGTAATCGCGCACCCCTTATTAGAGTTTAGTCTTACCGGCTTACTCCTCTCCGGCGAAGGTAATGTGGGAGTAGTTTTAGTAGTACTGTTTTATCTTCATAATGCCATATATATTAGGGCTGATATTGATTTTAAAAATCTTAATCCATTAATTGAATTTCTTTGATCGAAAATTAATCCATACAATTCGAAGAGTGTGAAAAATTATAAAAAATCGTAAAAATAAAAGCAAACTTTTTTTTTTTTTTTTTTTTTTAAATCACTGAAGACTATTTATTTTACTCGTTATAAGTCAACATGGTCCTGAAAATATAATGAAAATACTGAAATGTTACAACCAAACAATTTATTATTATTGACCATACTTGTCAAATTCTATATCACAAACCTCTAACATAGTAAGTGTTTTCGCATTTAAGCAAAAACATAAACATTGTTAAAATGGAATAATCGATTACAATTTGTTTTATGAATTAATCTATTAAACAAATTGAACCGATTAATCGATCAATCAATCGTTAAAGATCCCGGCCCCTTATATACATGTATCATCATCATCATCATCATTCTCCCTTGGCCATTGACTGACATGACTAAGCAGTCTCCGGCCATCACACCTTGCGGCGTCATAGGGCAACAAGAAATTATCCGTTGTTCCGTTACACCTAACGGCGTTTATTGGTACAACAGATTATTAATTGTTGTTTCTTTGATCAGTGACAAGCAAGCGGATGATCAGTCCACTGTGCCCCGAACTTGCCCTCGAGTGTATTCTATTTTTGCCGCCATAAAACCATTTCACCATGCCAGCCATACTTCCATCCAGCCAAAATTTTATTCGGGACCGAAGGTCCGCGAAAAAGTCTGGTACAGGCACAGCTCTCACTCGCTGCCTCCACTATGCTGGGAGGACCCGGCGACCGGGACCACACACAGCCTTGAGATTGTCTTGTGTTATTTTTGGCCTGTACTTTTGATAGGAAAGTTATGAATGTGATTGAGGCTATAATTAGTCTGGGTAGTTTCCTGGCCTTGTTTTCAGTAGTTGCGTGTAGTGTCGTGACAGTAAACACCGTCTACAAGGCACTTTTTAAAAGGGTGTAGAGTTGACTGTGTGTCCGGTCACAATTCACTCACGCAGCGAGGCTACAGCACTGTTCGGATGTTCCTTGGTTCAATTCCCCTTTAAGCCTGTCAGTTTTATTATTTTATGTTGTCTTGTGCTCTAATTTATTTGCTACAAGCTCCTGCAGCTTATCTTTTTACGTTTATTATTTGTATAGTACGTATGCCTCTTTTAGTATCTGAATGACCCTTCGACAGTCTTTCTTGTCTATCTGTATATGTCATGTTGTTGTTGTTGGTGTGTTATTGGTGTTGCTGTTGTTGTGGTTGTTGCTGTGTTGTTGTATTGTTGAGTTTATTCAGCGAGAACAATTGCCTCCAAACCTTAAGCCATTAATTGTTACATTTGAATACATGCCTCGTAAATAAAGGGCGGATATTATGGCTAACGAAATTACCGGTGTAAATAGGTCATTCTTGTAATTTCTATATCGATCTTATTCAGTGGCTAATCTGCTCTTACCAAGCAAGGTGTTGCGTACAAAAAAATATCTTCTTGAACACAAATTCTCATTATATCGTTATACTCTTTTCATAATCGCTTTTTTTCTTCTTCTTCTTCATTATTTCTTATCTTGTCCACAAGAACATGTGTTTATGTGAATGTGCGAGTAATGCAGTGTTTGTGAGCAGGGTATACCCGTGAAAACAATCTTCTTCTTCTTCCGTCCTTAGCCACCGACCGTCAAAGCAGTCAGTGGCCATTACGCCTAGTGGCGTCTTAGGGCAACAGCAGATAGGTTTTCTTTGCCATTGTTTCCCATCACGCCTATTGGCGTCTTTAGGGCAACGGCAAATCAATCCATTTGCCGTTGTTTCCGTAATCGAAGTGACTGGCAAACGGGTGATCAGCCCGTTGGTGTGAAAACAATGAGGGAAGAAAAACACCTGAAACTTCCAATATCTGTAGCACATTAGGAGACTAAGAAGCACGAGTGTTACCAGTTACGTAACAGCTCTTTAATCACGACAGCTGTGTGTATGTGTGTGTGTGTGTGAATGTACTTTTATTTTTAAAATGTTTGCCTTGATAGCCAGTGTCCTGAAGATATACTTTAAGATTGTCCAGGTTCCTCCCACCTCGCATGAGTGCTACATAAAGTTGGCAATGAACAAAGGTTTAATCTCGTTGGTACACACATCCAATTGTTGCCCCTGTACTTTGTTGATTGTCATAACAAAAGCTAAAATCGCAGGAAACTGACATCACAAGATAACAGGAATGCTGGTATCGCTCAGCTCAAAATTGATGTGTGGAATGAAAACTAGCCCACCTTAATTACAGCATGTGATTATTATTGTTGTTATTGGCATATTTAAAAGAAAATGCAGTTGTCTGTCTTTATTTCAAAATAATGTTGAAGGTCAATCAAAGAAAATAGAAAAAAAAAAACGAACTAACATAAAACGGTATTTGGTGTCCCTTTAATTGTGAAAGAAAATGTATTAAACTTCTCCCATGTCTTGGCGGGTTACTTACGAAGAGAAATCTGTGAAATCCGAATACAGTATTGGCCTCCATGCGGGATAATTACAATGGGTGCTCAAGATAGCTTTCACGACCAGAACTAGATACACAATCTTTTATATTTGGACCGGTGCCTTAATATAACCGACGGAGCATGCATCTAGGTTGAATGTAGCAAACGTCATCAAAACGAGGCAACACGTTTACCATCCTGCTTTGGTTCCATAATTTCTGACGTATCTGAAACGATGTGGGGGAGAAAAACCTTGAACCATTCTGGTTATCAGCAAGTATAGACCAAATATAGGCCGAAATATTTGTGTCCAGTAATGTGTAGTGGAAGACGAATAGTAGTACCTGTTAATTACCTTTATTTATTTATGTACTTATTAATTATTTTTTTTTTGAAACGCTAGACGAAGAGGAAAGCTGGCATGTATTCTGACAACAGGAATTATTGAAGAGTGAAAGACCTGGAACATGACAGAGATAGAAGCTACTGAACAGATTGGCATATTGGCACGGAAAGACGCCAACAACATAATTGTTTTGTTGTTGTTCGGTTTTTGCCTTCTTCTGGCGAGGCGCGTTCCTTTCAACCTATTTGGTTATATCAGAGCGCATTTACCATCCCAAAAAAGTCAACTCTGTTGACTGCTAACCCGATCAGCGTTGATAGATACTAAGTCCTGAAAAGGACCAACATTATCTATCTGCTAGCATAAAGCCCTAAAAAGGACTCGCCAGCTACGCCAACGCCCGAGCTAGTCTATATGTTTGCAAATGCTTTTAAGCATAATTGTTAATTAGTACTAGGGACCGAAAGTTGCGGAGAAACGTCATCGCATATGTCACTGGCATGGTACTTGGGCAGGGAGGGAGGGAGGAAGAGAGAGATAGAGGATAAGAGAGAGGGAGAGATACAGTTCTATCCATATCTTACCTTTAGTTAGTCATCACTTAGCCATCTCCCTACATAGAATCTGTGGGACTTAAGAATCGGACATCGCGTCATCATAAAATTTCCATATGCTTGCATAAAGACCGTGTGTACACGCATAAAGACCGTGTGTACACGCATAAAGACCGTGTGTACACGCATAAAGACCGTGTGTACACACATTGGTTCAGTGACAAGAGGAAGATAATATGACGAAGTTCTCTTTAACCTTGGCGCGCTGGAAGTGAATTAGGGCACTTGATGACGTTTAGATGAACACCGTCAGATGTACCAGGCCTTCCGACTCGACCGAGAAGGACACAAAGGAGGTGTTCTGATACTCACGCGAAATTCTCTACCAAGCAGCGAAGTATCCGTGAACCTCAGAAATCAGTCTGAAATAATTGGGGTGGACATAACAATCAATGAAACGTGCATCCGTATTTACAATCTGTATGGCCCACCAAACAAGGATCTGTCACTTTCCTGCATGGAAATAAAGGACTCAAATTGCGTAGTGGTAGGAGATTTCAATAGCCATTCTGAAAGATGGGGATACCCAGATACAGACAACAGAGGAGACGAAGTGGAGGACTGGGAGATAGATACAAATCTTCACCTAATCAACAGTCCCGATGACAACCCCAGTTTTTACTCCAGAAGATGGCACACTACTTCCACTCCAGATTTAGCCTTTTCTACAGGAGATATCAGACATAAAATAGACAGACATGTGCTTGATCAGCTAGCAGGTAGTGACCATAAACCAATAAAACTGGTCATAAATATGGAATTTGTTCCGGAGGAAGAAAAACTACTTCCTCGATGGAACTACAAACGAGCTGACTGGGACAAGTTTTCAATGTTGTCAGACAGGTTTTGTGAAACCATTAATACACGGCACGGCAATATGAAAACGACGGTCGAAAGCCTAAACAGAGCCATACAACAAGCAGCCACTGATTCCATTCCCAGAGGGGCAAGACAAAATTACAAACCTTACTGGACTGAAGAACTTCGAAGGCTTGAAGATGAAGTAACAGAGGTCAGAAACACAGCAGAAAGAGAACAAACAACTGTAGCAAACATATTACTCAAAGCCACCACTGCAAAATACCGAAAAACATTAAATAAAACAACAAGAGACTGCTGGAAAAAAAAAAACAGAAAATCTAAACTTAGATAAAGACGGAAATAAGCTATGGAAACTAGTTAGAGCCTTGAACAACGAAGGATCTCATTACAAACAAATCGCACTGAAACACGGCGACAATATGCTGATAGGCAAAAAAGCTGCAAATGCATTTATAGAATACTTTGCTAGCGCAAATCACATTGATGTCCCCGCTGAAAGTAAGAAAATCGTCACAGATGAACAGTTGATTCATGACAACACACAGACTGCACCTGAAGAGCATATGATGACAAATTTGACAATGGCAGAAATGGAAGAGGCAATAAAGTCACTAAAGAAAAAGAAGTCGCCTGGAAAAGATGGAATAACCAATGAAATGTTAATAAGTCTCGGCCCAAGGGCAAAAAAGAAGCTTCTGGCAGTACTTAACTACAGTTGGAAAAGAGGAATTGTCCCGCAGGCATGGAAAGAAGCTATACTGATACCTATATACCATCTATTCAACAAGCTAAAGATAGGAACTACCGATTAGTGTAACTGTGGCACTGATAAAATGACTGCTGAACTTCTGCTTCAAAGTTGCCCCTTATATGTGGTACAGAGAAAGTGCATATGGCCGACGCCAGCTCCTTTCGTGGAAAAGCTTTACGGGGATTCAAATAGCCTCAAACTGACTGCTGCTTTCTTTGAGAACATTCAAGTGGACGTCTGAGAGTGTACGAAGAAGAAGTACTCGTATTATCATTCTAACAGCGCGCGTGAATCTGAGCTCATTAGTCCTCGAAGATCTCAGGCGTGTATCTCCGCTTATTAAACTAACGTAATTGAGTACTTGTTTATGTTCTGCTTGCATTTTTTATGAGTGATCGATCCAACGTCAGGAAAGTTCTATGTTGATTTGATTCATTTTTCATTAGCATAGTCGAAGATACTTGTTGTTTGACGCGTCAGGTAATATGGTTCAGTCAGAGTATCCTGCCCTGGTGTTCGTAAGTGACTGTGAAATGGCTTGACACTGTTGACCTTGTCTTAAAGAGATGCGTAGTTCCAATTTTTCATTTTACAGTTTTTGAGTCAGGAGATAAAGGACAAAAGAGTGATTGGTTTAGTTTGTAGCCATTTAGCCGTCTTTGCTCAACGACCCCAAGTCAATATTCACAAGCCAGCCTGCTTCATTACCGGTAATGGGCCACTTTCTCAACGAGGTGTCTGAATGTGAGATTTGTTGTAAACCCCAATGGTCTAGCTCCACATCCAATTAGTTTCAACAGGTCGCAACCGTCCATTTAGGCATTTCTTTGTCTAGCTCTTCGGTCATTCATTGCTCCGTTATGTCTCACACACATTTAAAAAAAAAAAAGAAAAGAAAAAAAGAAAATGTTCTCTATAGACGGTTTTCACGTTAAGTCAGAGGTTCACTGTTACCTCTGTAATGACCAGGAGTTCTTTAACGACGTTAACGCTTTTCTTTGTTACTCCTTGGGCCGGAAGTGAAGATTAGCATAGACCTTGAAAAATTCTTGGTTCATGTAGGTCCGTTGGGGCGGGCTCTTTATAGACAAAGAAAAAAAAATAATACTGCTGCTCTACCAAACATGTTGATAATGGAGAATATATGAAGTTATGCAAGGTGCTGGCAACTTTATCGTGTAAAACAAATAGCTACAGAACCACCGCCTGCAAGAGTTTGTGCTTTTGGCATAAGTTTCCTCAAGCGGACAATCTGCAGTTGTAGCTCATTTGTTCAGTAGGAAGAGAAAAAGAGATGATAATGATGGAGATCATTTAAGGTTTAAAACAGAATGTAGATTCAGACCTTATGGTTTTGTCAGTGTGGTAAAGTGGGATGTTATAAATATTTATAGGGGACTTAGTGTACTGACTGAGATCAGCTGTGAAGGTATATATATCTAATAAGAGTAGTGTATTATATATAACCTTACTTGCTGCCACATATGTATACCTCAGTCAGAATTATTCTGGAATAGTGTGATGACTACGTTATATGTCTAGGGTATGTGTATGATGAAGGGTAAGTCAAAACAACAACAGACAGATAAACAATTTAATTTATTCCACTACACTTGACAACACTGTGACACTCACATACATAAAACACTCTACAAGGATATCTTAAAGGAGTCACTGATAACTTTTCAAATAACAATATGTATTCATTGCTGTCATGAATGTATATGTGTCCTGATTCAAATACAAAGGAACCAGGAATCACAATCAATTTTAATTACAAGTTATATGTACAGAATTTATCAATATGAATATTGTAGTGACATCTATTATTAAAAGTATCCTATGTGTGTTAGTTGTGTAGTAGTAATATGAGGTAATACTGGTTTTGTTTTGTTCAAGCTCTGTTGGTATTTGTCATCATGACTTCAATAGTTTGTCTTTATTGGAACTAGTATTGGAGATGTTCTCAGTTCCTGATATTAAAACAATTAAATTCCCCTCTTAATTGTATTTTACACTGTCATTTTAAGATGGGGGTACATAATGTTGAGCTCAGCTGGCCACATCAGCTTATCTTGCGTGATGGCGGCAGGAAAAGACTCCTCTGCTCGATTTCTCCCCTGGGCTCTGGAGACACCTCACTGATAGCTAAATGGACCAAGGAGTATGCTGTCCGACTCTGGATTCAGCAAAGCTCTGACCAGGTGCTGCTCAATAACGTTAAGACCACAGTCCCACAATTCATAGAATAATAAACAGTTATGTTGACTGGCAATGGATATAGCACAACTCCGATCTGCCGATGTTCCAGGCTTTATTTTATATAAAATACACACTGGTGCTCAACGTACTGCTGCTGAGTAGGTTTATTACAAGATGTGGCAATGAACAGACGCTCTGAATCGAGTATATTGGCAGCTCTAACCAATGAAACCCTGTCCACACATCTTTTCAAAAAATTTACTACTACTCCCGTTTCCCCTGACAACGAAAGATAGTATTTATAGCCCGACCAATCGTGTTTAGTCTTATATTTGTTGCGCTCCAATCAATTAGGAGTTAACATGGTAGGCTATTTCCGTAACGTAAGGTTTTTTCAAACACGTTATAAAAAAAATTTTATGAGCAGAAATGATTTCATGCTGTCAGGCACCCCCACTATTTTATTTTAGCCATAACTTGGTAATTCCTAGACTATTTGCGTAACGTTTTACATATTCTTTGTCAGCAAACCCTAAGGAACCCAAATATACAAATTTAATAGAGCTAATATGCTGCGTTCAAAATATGCAATTTCTTCTACCTCCTGTTTCGAAGATGTGCTGTCTGGGTACTGTAATGTTTTCAAACGTAAACCCATCTAATGTCATCTTTTCTAATAAGCGTTTTCCAGGTTTTTTAAAACCTAACTCTGGGAAGGTAGTGAATTTTATCACTGTCGATTTGAAATAAAGTTAGTGCATGTGGCCTTACACGCGTGATGGCAGCAATTGTGTATCGCGCGACGCGTGTTTAGTGTTGCACGTGTTCGGCTTTATGCCTCTCCCTTCTCTCTATCCTTTAGTCCATCTGTCTTTAGTTACGCCGTGTATAAAATGGAATGAATGAAATATTTAAATTAGGTCATTGACGCAGTGTGCGTATCTCAATGTTTTTTTCTTAGAAATGCAATACCCGTTTTAATGTGTTGTGGAAACGCTTGTATTTATGCAGTGGCTTATATTTAACGTGGAAACGTTACAATTTGCAGACGAAGCATAAAACAAAGGGGATTTCGAGTACTGTCATTGTGACAGCACTGTTCTTTACCATTCTTCTTCCTTTTATTAAATGTATTTATTAGGCTTTATATTTACCTGATAATTTATATATGTGGATTAGAATATTTCACGACACCTCCCCTCTTAAAACAGACATCCCATGTCAGTCCTTTATTCTATATACACATAGATAAATGTAAGTCAACTTGACTTTACTCTGCTGTGGTGCTATCATGGTTTTATGTAGTTGGGTCCATTCAGAGTAGGCACTACTCATGAAATCTGCCTCAGACTTCTACAACCAATAATATATTTCGGTTATGTTACTGACCAGCCGCAAGTGTGAGTGCTTGTCTTAATGCTGCTTCGCAACCCGTATTCACCATTTCTCTTCTCTGAGTCTGCGCAATGACATGTCCAGAGAACATTATATTTCCCTCAAAATGTACGTTATGAGGAGATAACATATACCTGGTGATAGCAGAGTTTTCGTAGTGGATCCCATAATCTTCTTATTATCCTGTATGAAACATTCGGAATATCCTCAATCAAAGAGGCAACTCAGGGATTCATTACGTTCCTCCGAAATGTTTACATCCAACAATTTTCTCATCATTCTAGAGAAGACACTAGGCGCATTCTTCAATCCAAATGGCAATCTATTAAACTCATAGTGTCCTTCTGAGGTACTAAAAGCTAGGTATGGTCTAACCTCAGGCTTTACTGAATCTGATAGTATCCTTTACTCAGATCCACTTTTGAGAAATATTTAGCTTTATTTAGTCTGGCAAACAGCTGATTTGTATCCGGCAATGGATCCACCTGTCCTTCTGTAATAGCATTCAGTCTCCTGTAATCTATACAGAGTCTATGTTCTCCAGAGGGCTTCCTTAAAGGTACAACACCGGAACTATACGAAGACTCACTGTGCGAAATAATTCCTTCCTTCAACAGATAGTCTATCTCTTCCTTCAAAGCTTTCTCCTTAGCAAACGGAATCGAATATGGGTTCATACAGACAGGTGTGGGGTCTATCAGTTTCATATCATATTCCAATAGGTTTGTATGCCCTGGTCGGTCTGTTAACACCTCTGCATGATTATTTAGAACCTGTTGCACTCTCTCTTTCTGAGTTTTCGTTAAATGTGTACTGATTTTCACCTGTGCTGCTGTCTCACAGGGGTGTAATGGATAATCAAATGATGAAAGTGGTTCCTTTTTCATCTCCATGGCGATGGACAAGGTCAACAAGTGTGTCTCTTCCTGATGTTCTCTTTCCAAATATTTCTTCAGGAGATTCACATGATAGATTTTTTCTTTCCCCTTCTTATCTATCTTATAATTTGTTCTAGACACCTTCTCTAGAACTGTATATGGACCCTGCCATCCAATTTGTAACTTATTCTGACTCCCCGGCAAAAGAAGCAGTACCTTCTCTCCCACAGCCAAATTTCTGTCTTTCGCCTTCCTGTTATAATAGGCAGCATGTTTCTTCCTGGCTTGTTTCAAATTTTCATTGGCAAGTTTCCAGCCAGTTTTTAAACGAGTGGTCAGCTCATTCACATATTGGTATGAAGATGTAATGTTTTCCTCTGCCTTTTCATCAGTCCACGTTCTTAACAAAGCTACATATGGACCTTTAATTTTGTGGACCTATTTGTCCATGCACCGGTATGGTCTCTTCCACTCGAAGCTTTATAGTGATGATTTTTCCTCCCAGAATTATCATGCATAAAACGACCGCTACCAATTTTTCTTTTGGGGCTTTCTCCCCACTTAAAATTCTTGATGAGAGATTTCCTCTCTACATCCTCTTCCTCCAGTTTGTTTAAGTCCGATTGAGGGATTTTCGGCTTATCCTGGGGTAAGACATCTGTTTGCACTCTCCGCATAGTGGCCATTGTAAAACAGTTAAGTGAAGCTTGTCCGTGAAAAGGGGCTTCCCATTCCATTTGGTCCACTTTATCAAATCTATTTTTCTTTTTATTATCAGGCCTAATTTTGCCCCGTGGCGTGTCCAGGTCCTGATCAATGTTCCCACTTGTGGGTGTTCCCTCATGTGCTATGCTACACCTTTCTACAAAATTCTCAATGTCCCATCTTGCTTTGGGCCAATAATAATTGTGAGCCACCTTTTGAATGATGGTACCTATCTTCTCATGGTCCCCATCTGGTTTCACATGTAGGCTCCTTATTAAGTCTGCCCTATATCTTTTAGGAAGTACCAGCTGTCCCTGACCTTTGGATCTAGCTCCAGTCTTCCTATACATCAACTTGTTTTTCATGTAAAAATCTCCCTTGCCTGGAGTTGTATGACAAGTTGACAATTTTCTGAAACAAGGCTTGAGTGTTTTATCCCCAGCCTGTGCCTTCCTCATCTCTTCTGGAGTGGTATCTAACATAATATCCTCCTCCTGTCTTGAGGTCGACCTGACCTGAAGGGTTGCCATATACACAGGTTTCCTTCTGCAACGGTCAGTGTCATGATTGTCCATCTGACAATTCTTACACCGTTTAGCATTCCTAAATTTTTTCCTATAAAATTCTGCATTCTTTTCATACCTTAACAAAAGAGCCTGCTTTAGCATGTCATAATTTTCCTGATCACCTCTGCTCATTTTCGCAAAAACTTCATAAGCTGCCCCACGAAGTCCCTGAGATAACTTTAAGCTCCACCTTTCTCTCTCTAACCCATACGTGGTAGCTAATAGTTCATACCTATTTAGGTAGCTCTCAATATCATCGTCTTTCTCAACAAAATGATCTAAATGAAAATTCATAGCTGAGGTTGAGGCTCCTTGGCTAGCAGTGGCATCAGAGGCAAAGGGACTGGCACCATTTTCAGGAGCATGGCCTTGAAACTCAAACTCCCTTAGTCGTAACTCATGTTCCCTTTGTAATCTTTTATCTTCTGCTTCCCTTTCTGCAGCTAATTTCTTCTCTTCCCTTTCTGCAGTCAATCTTCTTTCTTCTGCTTCCCTTTCTGCAGCTAATTTCTTCTCTTCCCTTTCTGCAGCTAATTTCTTCTCTTCCCTTTCTGCAGCTAATTTCTTCTCTTCCCTTTCTGCAGCCAATCTTTTGTCTTCTCTTTCTGCCTCCAATTTCTTAGCCTCAGCCTCAAATTGTAACTTCTTAATTTCCCTTTCAGCCTCTAACTTTCTTTCGGCTTCAAACCTTCTTTCTTCGCGTTCAATAAATTTGTCACATTCCGTAGTGACATAGGCAACCATAACTTGCCCATCTAATCCTAACTCTTTTGCAGTCTGAACAGCAGCAGATCGAAATTTGGCCAGGTCCGCCATTGTCTATCAGGTAAATTTATACAATGTCTAACCAACAATTCAATCTCTAAATATATATCTAATGGACAACACAGGCACCGAGAGCTCAACCTTATTTAATTCCACCCAAGGATACCTTTTAATTCTTATATTCCCTGAAGTGAATTACCCCCACTATTTTTAATAGGGAAAGATTCAAAATCCCAAGAGCGAGACCCCAATATATGTGGTGAAGTGGGATGTTATAAATATTTATAGGGGACTTAGTGTACTGACTGAGATCAGCTGTGAAGGTATATATATCTAATAAGAGTAGTGTATTATATATAACCTTACTTGCTGCCACATATGTATACCTCAGTCAGAATTATTCTGGAATAGTGTGATGACTACGTTATATGTCTAGGGTATGTGTATGATGAAGGGTAAGTCAAAACAACAACAGACAGATAAACAATTTAATTTATTCCACTACACTTGACAACACTGTGACACTCACATACATAAAACACTCTACAAGGATATCTTAAAGGAGTCACTGATAACTTTTCAAATAACAATATGTATTCATTGCTGTCATGAATGTATATGTGTCCTGATTCAAATACAAAGGAACCAGGAATCACAATCAATTTTAATTACCAGTTATATGTACAGAATTTATTAATATGAATCTTGTAGTGACATCTATTTTTAATAGTATCCTATGTGTGTTAGTTGTGTAGAAGTAATATGAGGTAATACTGGTTTTGTTTTGTTCAAGCTCTGTTGGTATTTGTCATCATGACTTCAATAGTTTGTCTTTATTGGAACTAGTATTGGAGATGTTCTCAGTTCCTGATATTAAAACAATTAAATTCCCCTCTTAATTGTATTTTACACTGTCATTTTAAGATGGGGGTACATAATGTTGAGCTCAGCTGGCCACATCAGCTTATCTTGCGTGATGGCGGCAGGAAAAGACTCCTCTGCTCGATTTCTCCCCTGGGCTCTGGAGACACCTCACTGATAGCTAAATGGACCAAGGAGTATGCTGTCCGACTCTGGATTCAGCAAAGCTCTGACCAGGTGCTGCTCAATAACGTTAAGACCACAGTCCCACAATTCATAGAATAATAAACAGTTTCGTTGACCGGCAATGGATATAGCACAACTCCGATCTGCCGGTGTTCCAGGCTTTATTTTATATAAAATATACACTGGTGCTCAACGTACTGCTTCTTAGTAGGTTTATTACAAGATGTGGCAATGAACAGACGCTCTGAATCGAGTATATTGGCAGCTCTAACCAATGAAACCCTGTCCACACATCTTTTCAAAAAATTTACTACTACTCCCGTTTCCCCTGACAACGAAAGATAGTATTTATAGCCCGACCAATCGTGTTTAGTCTTATATTTGTTGCGCTCCAATCAATTAGGAGTTAACATGGTAGGCTATTTCCTTAACGTAAGGTTTTTTCAAACACGTTATAAAAAAATTTTATGAGCAGAAATGATTTCATGCTGTCAGGCACCCCCACTATTTTATTTTAGCCATAACTTGGTAATTCCTAGAATATTTGCGTAACGTTTTACATATTCTTTGTCAGCAAACCCTAAGGAACCCAAATATATATATTTAATAGAGCTAATATGCTGCGTTCAAAATATGCAATTTCTTCTACCTCCTGTTTCGAAGATGTGCTGTCTGGGTACTGTAATGTTTTCAAACGTAAACCCATCTAATGTTATCTTTTCTAATAAGCGTTTTTCCAGATTTTAAAACCTAACTCTGGGAAGGGTAGTGAATTTTATCACTGTCGATTTGAAATAAAGTTAGTGCATGTGGCCTTACACGCGTGATGGCAGCAATTGTGTATCGCGCGACGCGTGTTTAGTGTTGCACGTGTTCGGCTTTATGCCTCTCCCTTCTCTCTATCCTTTTTGAGTCCATCTGTTCGTTCGTTTTGGTAACGTAGTATAATTAATGTTAGGATTAATTTAGGTCATTACGCAGTGTGCCTCTCAATGTTTTTCTTAGAAATGCAATACCCGTTTTAATGTGCTGTGGAAACGCTTGTATTTATGCAGTGGCTTATATTTAACGTGGAAACGTTACAATTTGCAGACGAAGCATAAAACAAAGGGGATTTCGAGTACTGTCATTGTGACAGCACTGTTCTTTACCATTCTTCTTCCTTTTATTAAATTTATTTGTTAGGCTTTGCATTTACCTTATAATTTATATATGTGGATTAGAATATTTCACGACAGTCAGGAACGTAAGTACAGTTGTTTCAACAGATGGTACATCATCATGTTGTGCTTTGCCTTTTGGAATGCGCGGAGGTCATTTTATATCTCTCGATCTTTGAAAGATTACAGAATCCCTGTCTCTGTCGTGGATGGTTGGTGACTAGTTCTGTGAATTACAATACAATTTAGAATGTTTAGTTTGTTCTGGGAGTGTTACATATGGGTTAGGTGTCTTTATATTTGTGTTTTTATTTTCATTTTTGATAGTTAAATTTACGACTCTGCGATGATTATATATATACAAAATAAATAAATAAATGTAATGAACTGCCCCTGGTTGGACAGAAAGGAGCACACCAGACAACAGAAATGAAATATACGTGATAGACGAGGACACCAGACAACAGAAAAGAAATATACGTGATAGACTTACCGGGAATCGAACCAAAGACTATCCAAACGATTTACTTCTACAGGAAGGCGATGGTGCCGTTTGGGTGGTATTTGGTTCGATTCCTGGTAAGCCTATCACGTATATTTCTTTTCTGTTGTCTGGTGTCCTCGTCTGGGTCCAACGAGTGCCTGTCAATTACCTTTATTTTTTTGTTTACCTACATATTACTCACTAAGCTCAGATTTCCTTCATTATTTATTGCACTGATTATAGAGATCGTGTGTGGAGATATTATGCTTGAGAGATCTGGTGAAGATGGCACAGAACAGGGTTTCTTAACTTGTGATCCGCGAACCCCATGGGGGGTCCATGAATGGATTCTAGGGTCCTTGTACATAAAGAAAACATTTGAATTCTATTTTCACACAAATTTGTACTTGTAATATTTTCATATATATATATATATATATATATATATATATATATATATTAATATATATATATATATATATATATATATATATATATATATATATCTATATATATATATATATAAATAAGTATATTTTTGTATTTTAGTATGACTGTTTTGGTTTGGTCTTGGTTTTAAGGACTATCTCCATCCTACACGGACAACTCCATCAGTGCTCCGATCTCCTCCCTTATATCACACAAATAGGGTCTCAACACAGTGCACGAACTCCGTAGCACCGGCGAGAATCCCAGTGTGTAAATATAAGAATCACACATTCTATAAATATTTTTGTGGTGGGTAGGTTTCTAATTTTTAAATCTTTCCAGGGCAGCTGCATTATGGCCTACTCTTTACTATTGTCAACTACAGTGGGATTTATAACGTGCGCAACTTGCACACGGGACCTCCTATTTTGTCGCCCTTGTCCGAGAAGGCTAGGCATCCGGTCTCACTACCCAGGAGACCAGGGGGAGTATGATATCATTAGGACCAATGGTTCTGAAAAATAAATAATCCATAAAATTAATTATTTTGTTTTCAAGAAATTTTAATTATGCGTCTATGAACTACGGAGTCCGTAGCATTCACTGGAAATCAATGGGGTTATAACAGGGAGTTCGAGTCTCAGAAATCCGGTTTCAAAAATGTGCATGTGTCATGAAATATTCTAATCCACATATATAAATTATTAGGTAAATATGAAGCCTAACAAATAAAATTAATAAAGAGAAGAGCAATGGTAAAATGACATTGCTGTCACAAGGAATGTACTCGAAATCCCCCTTGTTTTCTGCTTCGTCTGCAAATTGTAACGCTTTCACGTTGATAGTAAAAGCTTACTGTATTATACCCGCTTTCTTCAATGAAACGTGTGCTGTATTTCTTGGAAAAAACATTGAGAGACTGCGTAATGACCTAAATTAATCCTAACATTAATTATATTACGTTACCAAAACGAACGAACAGATGGACAAAAGGATAGCGAGAGGGGAGGGCTGAAAATCAGGAACGCATGCAACACGCGACGCGCGATATACAAATGCTGGCATCACGCGTGTAAGTCTACAAGCACTAACTTTTTCAGACGGACAGTGATAAAATACACTACCCTTTCCCAGAGTTAGGTTTATAAATCATAACAGACTCTTATTAGAAAAGATAACATTAGATGGGTTTACGTTTGAACACATAACAGTACCCAGACAGCACATCTTCGAAACAGGAGGTAGAAGAAAATACATATTTTGAACGCAGCCACGTAGCTCTTTTAAAGTGGGAAAATTGGGTTCCTTAGGGCTTGCTGACAAATAATATGTAAAACGTTACGCCAATAGTCCAGGAATTAATAAATTATACCCAAAATAAAATAGTGAGGCTGCCTGACAGCATGAAATCATTTCTGCTCATAAAATTTTTTTATAACGTGTTTGAAAAAAAACCTTACGTTACATAAATAGCCTACCATGTAAACTCCAAATTGATTGGAGCGCAACAAATGAAAGCCTAACCACGATTGGTCGGGCTATAAATACTATCTTGGTTGTTAGGGGAGGGGGAAAGATAAACATTTTTTTTCAAACACTTGTCGAAACGTGGCTCATTGGCCAGTCTCGCTGATATACACACTTGGGAGCGTTAGTTCGAGACCACTTGTTTAAAATAGCTTGATAAAGCATCAGTGCGTTGAAGCCAGCATATATTTGGCTCAATAAAAGCCTGGAACATAGGCAGATGGAAGTTTGTGCCAGTTTGTGCCAGAATTCATTGCTAATCAACGTATCTGTGTTATTCGTATGAATTGTGGGACAGTGGTCTTGATGGTACTGAGCAGCACCTGGTCAGAGATTTGCTGAATCCAGAGTCGGACAGCATACTCCTTGGTCTTTTTAGCTATCAGTGAGGTGTCTCCTGAGCCCAGAGGAGAATTCGAGCAGAGGAGTCCTCTCCTGCCGCCATCACTCAAGATAAGCAGAGTTGGCCAGCTGAGCTCAACATTATGCCCCCTCATCTTGAAATAACTTTATAAAAATACTATTCAGAGGGGAATTTACTTGTCTTAAAATCAGGAACTGTGAACATCTCCAATACTGGTCCCTAAAGACAAACTATTGAAGTCATGATGACAAATACCAACAGAGCTTGAACAAAACAAAACCAGTATTACCTCATTTTACTACTACACAACTGACACACATAGAACATTTGTAATAATATATGTCACTACAATATTCATATTAAATACATTCTGTACATAACTTGTAATTTAAATTGATTGTGATTCCTGGTTCCCTTGTAGTTGAATCAGGACACATATTCATTCATGCCAGTAATGAATACATATTGTTATTTGAAAGTTTATTAGTGACTCTTTTAAGATATCTTTGTAGAGTGTTATATGTATGTGAGTGTCACCGTGTTGTCAAGAGTAGTGGATTAAATTAAATTGTTTATCTGTCTGTTGTTGTGACTTACACTTCATCATACACATACCCTAGACACATAACGTAGCATCACACTATTCCAGAATAATTCTGAATGAGATATATAGATATGTGGTAGCAAGTAAGGTTATCTATAATACACTACTCTTAATAGATATAGATACCTTCACAGCTGATCTCAGTCAGTACACTAAGTTCCCTATAAGTATTTATAACATCCCACTTCACCACATATATTGGGGTCTCGCTCTTGGGATTTTGAATCTTTAACTATTAAAAATATTGGGGGTAATTCACTTCAGGGAATATAAGAATTAAAAGGTATCCTTGGGTGGAATTAAATAAGGTTGAGCTCACGGTGCCTGTGTTGTCCATTAGAGATTGAATTGTTGGTTAGACATTGTATAAATTTACATAATAGACAATGGCGGACCTGGCCAAATTTCGATCTGCTGCGGTTCAGACTGCAAAAGAGTTAGGATTAGATGGGCAAGTTATGGTTGCCTATGTCACAACGGAATGTGACAAATTTATTGAACGCGAAGAAAGAAGATTAGAAAAAGAGGCCGAAAGAAAGTTGGAGGCTGAGACTAAGAGGTTGCAAGCTGAGGCTGAGACTAAGAGGTTGCAGATTGAGGCTGACAAAGAGGCTAAGAAATTGGAAGCAGAAGAGAAGAAATTAGCTGCAGAAAGGGAAGCCGAGGAAAGAAGACAGACTGCAGAAAAAGGGAAGAGAAGAGATTAGCTGCAGAGAGGGAAGCAGAAAAGGAGGAGAAGAGATTACAAAGGGAACATGAGTTACGACTAAGGGAGTTTGAGTTTCAAGGCCATGCTCCTGAAAATGGTGCCAGTCCCTTTGCCTCTGATGCTACGGTTACTCAGGGAGCCTCGACCTCAGCTATGAACTTTCATTTAGATCATTTTGTTGAGAAAGACGATGATATTGAGAGCTATATAAATAGGTACGAACTATTAGCTACCACGTATGGGTTAGAGAGAGAAAGGTGGAGCTTAAAGTTATCTCAGGGACTTCGTGGGGCAGCTTATGAAGTTTTTGCAAAAATGAGCAGAGGTGATCAGGAAAATTATGACATGCTAAAGCAGGCTCTTTTGTTAAGGTATGAAAAGAATGCAGAGTTTTACAGGAAAAAATTTAGGAATGCTAAACTACTGTCAGGTGAAACCTATCACCAGTTCTCTGCACGAATCGAGACATACTTGGAGAAATGGACTTCTCTGGGGAAAACCCAAGATCTTAAGGAAATGGTCCTTATAGAGCAACTAAGAGAGTCCATGGCTCCAGACCTGAGAAAGTTTCTCATGGAACAAGGTGCAGAGAGGCTGGGTGAGTTGCTAAATGTTGCTGAAAGGTATCAAGCAGCTCAAGCAGAGGTAACAGGTAATAAAAAGAAACAGGTGGACAACTTTAGGGCACCACAGAACTTTAATAAATTTGATCCTAGGGATCAAAATAAAGGTAAGCACCAATTTGATAGGCCACGGTATGACAATAAAAATAAATTCCCACAATTCGATGAAAGGAAATATGATGAAAGAAAATCTTTCAACCAAGGAAAAAGGTGGTGTAAAAATTGTAAAATGAACAATCATGACACTGACCATTGTAGAAGGAAACCTCCTCATTTTTGCTGCTATGACATCGGGGAAAAAGGAAAAGAAGGGCAAACCTGAAGAATTACAGGAACCATACCACCCCCCAGTGTGTGAAGATGTCATTTGTAATGGTGTCACTATAAGATGTTTATATGATACCGGTTTAGATTACGATTCCGTTGTGAGTTCTCACCTGGTGCAGGCCGATCAATACACCACAGAAACAGTGGAGATTCAAACTGCAACCAAGGATGTAGCTACCATGACACTTCCCGTCGCCCGAATAAAAGTGAAAACGCGATATGTGGAAGGAATCATAAAAGCAGCAGTGATAAATGAGCCAATCTACCCTCTAATATTGGGGTGTAGATATGTCTTCTTGGGGAATCCCAAGAGACCTGTGATATTGGCAACAGTGCAGACCAGATCACAGACAAAGAAGGAGGAGGATAATCCAATAAATACTCACCCAGATGAGATGAGGAAGGCACAGGCTGAGGACAAAACACTCAAGCCATGTTTCAAGAAGTTGCCCAAATCTCATACACCTCCAGGCAAGGGAGAGTTTTATATGAAGAACAAATTGATATATAGGAAGGCTGGATCTGAATCCAATGGTCACGGACAGCTGGTCCTTCCCACTTCATATAGGACTAAAGTGTTGGAACTAGGGCATGCGATTCCCTTCAGTGGTCATATGGGAATCAGCGCAACAGGACAGCGAATAGCTTGTCACTATTTCTGGCCAGGAATAACTGAAGATATCAAACGATATGTAAAATCCTGTCCAGAGTGCCAACGAGTAGCACCTAAACATTGGACTGCACCAGCAACTCTGGGGGAAATGCCCATAGTGGGAACACCCTTTGAGAGAGTTGCCGTGGATCTTGTGGGACCTCTCACCCGAACCAAGAGAAGGAACAGCTACATTCTGACTCTGGTGGACACTTGTTCTATGTGGGGAGAGGCAGTAGCCCTGTCATCGATTGATTCAAAACATGTGGCAGAGGCATTGCTCACAATTTTCACAAGGTTAGGCTTTCCCAATCAAATCTTGACTGATAATGGCTCTCAGTTCAAGGGGAAACTAACTGAAGAAGTTTTCAGGATCTTCCAGGCCAAACACTTCCATTGTAGTGTGTATCATCCCCAAGGGAACGGCCAAGTGGAAAGATTTAACGGCACATTGATGTCGATCCTGAGAAAGTTGGCACACGAAAAACCAGATACATGGGACCAGTACCTGCACGCCGCCCTCTTTGCTTATCGGGAGGTACCCCATAGTTCAACCGGTATGGCCCCGGCAACATTATTGTTTGGAAGGCCAATAAAAGGTCCACTTGAAGCTTTGTTAAGAACGTGGACTGATGAAAAGGCAGAGGAAAACATTACATCTTCATACCAATATGTGAATGAGCTGACCACTCGGTTAAAAAAACTGGCTGGAAACTTGCCAATGAAAATTTGAAACAAGCCAGGAAGAAACATGCTGCCTATTATAACAGGAAGGCGAAAGACAGAAATTTGGCTGTGGGAGAGAAAGTACTGCTTCTTTTGCCTGGGAGTCAGAATAAGTTACAAATTGGATGGCAGGGTCCATATACAGTTCTAGAGAAGGTGTCTAGAACAAATTATAAGATAGATAAGAAGGGGAAAGAAAAAATCTATCATGTGAATCTCCTGAAGAAATATTTGGAAAGAGAACATCAGGAAGAGACACACTTGTTGACCTTGTCCATCGCCATGGAAATGAAAAAGGAACCACTTTCATCATTTGAATATCCATTACACCCCTGTGAGACAGCAGCACAGGTGAAAATCAGTACACATTTAACGAAAACTCAGAAAGAGAGAGTGCAACAGGTTCTAAATAATCATGCAGAGGTGTTAACAGACCGACCAGGGCATACAAACCTATTGGAATATGATATGAAACTCATAGACTCCACACCTGTCTGTATGAAACCATACTCGATTCCGTTTGCTAAGGAAAAAGCTTTGAAGGAAGAGATAGACTATCTATTGAAGGAAGGAATTATTTCGCACAGTGAGTCTTCGTATAGTTCCGGTGTTGTACTCTTAAGGAAGCCCTCTGGAGAACATAGACTCTGTATAGATTACAGGAGACTGAATGCTATTACAGAAGGACAGGTGGATCCATTGCCGGATACAAATCAGCTGTTTGCCAGGTTAAATAAAGCTAAATATTTCTCAAAAGTGGATCTGAGTAAAGGATACTATCAGATTCCAGTAAAACCTGAGGTTAGACCATACCTAGCTTTTAGTACCTCAGAAGGACACTATGAGTTTAATAGATTGCCATTTGGATTGAAGAATGCGCCTAGTGTCTTCTCTAGAATGATGAGAAAATTATTGGATCCTCTGAATAATCCCTGTATAACAAATTTTTATGGATGATATCCTTATAGCAACAGAAACATTTGAGGAACACATTGACTCTCTGAACATGCTGTTTAATCGACTTAGGGAGGCAAATTTAACAGCCCGACCAACCAAATGTTGCGTTGGATGTAAAGAATTGGAATTTTTGGGACACACAGTTTATCAGGGAAACATGACCCCTGACCCAAAGAATTTAGAAAAACTACAGAAAGCCCCGAGACCACAAACCAAGAAGGACGTGAGATCCTTTGTCTCATTATGTGGTTTCTACCAGAAGTATATCAAAAACTTTAATTCCATATGTGCACCTTTAACGGAATTGACACGTAAAGGACTTCCAGATCGCATTACATGGACACCACAATGTGAAATGACTTACCAAGAATTGAAGGAAAAGCTCACAAGTAAACCCATTTTGAAATTACCTGACTTAAGTCAAGAATTCATAGTAAGGACGGATGCAAGTAATATTGGGTTAGGTGCAACTCTACTACAGAAATCAGATGCATTGGATGGGGAATTAAGCCCAGTGGCATATGCTAGCAGAAAGTTGAATAAAGCTGAAATCAACTACTCAACTAGCGAAAAAGAATGTCTTGCAGTAATATGGGCAATAAAGAAATTCAATATTTATCTATATGGGAAGGCATTTAAGTTGCAAACTGACCACAAACCTTTATCGTTTTTAGCACAGGCTAAGCATGAGAACTCTAGGTTACTCCGATGGTCTTTGCTTCTGGCTCCATATAATTTTAGCATTGAATATATATCTGGAAAAACCAATCTGGGAGCGGATTTTTTAAGCCGCCATCCGTGTGATGAGAATCACCGTAAACCCCAGAAATAATAATAAATTTCTCTATGTGTATATAGAATAAAGGACTGACATATAATGTCTGTTTTAAGAGGGGAGGTGTCATGAAATATTCTAATCCACATATATAAATTATTAGGTAAATATGAAGCCTAACAAATAAAATTAATAAAGAGAAGAGCAATGGTAAAATGACATTGCTGTCACAAGGAATGTACTCGAAATCCCCCTTGTTTTCTGCTTCGTCTGCAAATTGTAACGCTTTCACGTTGATAGTAAAAGCTTACTGTATTATACCCGCTTTCTTCAATGAAACGTGTGCTGTATTTCTTGGAAAAAACATTGAGAGACTGCGTAATGACCTAAATTAATCCTAACATTAATTATATTACGTTACCAAAACGAACGAACAGATGGACAAAAGGATAGCGAGAGGGGAGGGCTGAAAATCAGGAACGCATGCAACACGCGACGCGCGATATACAAATGCTGGCATCACGCGTGTAAGTCTACAAGCACTAACTTTTTCAGACGGACAGTGATAAAATACACTACCCTTTCCCAGAGTTAGGTTTATAAATCATAACAGACTCTTATTAGAAAAGATAACATTAGATGGGTTTACGTTTGAAAACATAACAGTACCCAGACAGCACATCTTCGAAACAGGAGGTAGAAAATACATATTTTGAACGCAGCCACGTAGCTCTTTTAAAGTGGGAAAATTGGGTTCCTTAGGGCTTGCTGACAAATAATATGTAAAACGTTACGCCAATAGTCCAGGAATTAATAAATTATACCCAAAATAAAATAGTGAGGCTGCCTGACAGCATGAAATCATTTCTGCTCATAAAATTTTTTTTTAACGTGTTTGAAAAAAACCTTACGTTACATAAATAGCCTACCATGTAAACTCCAAATTGATTGGAGCGCAACAAATGAAAGCCTAACCACGATTGGTCGGGCTATAAATACTATCTTGGTTGTTAGGGGAGACGGGAAAAGATAACATTTTTTTCAAACACTTGTCGAAACGTGGCTCATTGGCCAGTCTCGCTGATATACACACTTGGGAGCGTTAGTTCGAGACCACTTGTTTAAAATAGCTTGATAAAGCATCAGTGCGTTGAAGCCAGCATATATTTGGCTCAATAAAAGCCTGGAACATAGGCAGATGGAAGTTTGTGCCAGTTTGTGCCAGAATTCATTGCTAATCAACGTATCTGTGTTATTCGTATGAATTGTGGGACAGTGGTCTTGATGGTACTGAGCAGCACCTGGTCAGAGATTTGCTGAATCCAGAGTCGGACAGCATACTCCTTGGTCTTTTTAGCTATCAGTGAGGTGTCTCCTGAGCCCAGAGGAGAATTCGAGCAGAGGAGTCCTCTCCTGCCGCCATCACTCAAGATAAGCAGAGTTGGCCAGCTGAGCTCAACATTATGCCCCCTCATCTTGAAATAACTTTATAAAAATACTATTCAGAGGGGAATTTACTTGTCTTAAAATCAGGAACTGTGAACATCTCCAATACTGGTCCCTAAAGACAAACTATTGAAGTCATGATGACAAATACCAACAGAGCTTGAACAAAACAAAACCAGTATTACCTCATTTTACTACTACACAACTGACACACATAGAACATTTGTAATAATATATGTCACTACAATATTCATATTAAATACATTCTGTACATAACTTGTAATTTAAATTGATTGTGATTCCTGGTTCCCTTGTAGTTGAATCAGGACACATATTCATTCATGCCAGTAATGAATACATATTGTTATTTGAAAGTTTATTAGTGACTCTTTTAAGATATCTTTGTAGAGTGTTATATGTATGTGAGTGTCACCGTGTTGTCAAGAGTAGTGGATTAAATTAAATTGTTTATCTGTCTGTTGTTGTGACTTACACTTCATCATACACATACCCTAGACACATAACGTAGCATCACACTATTCCAGAATAATTCTGACTGAGATATAGAGATATGTGGTAGCAAGTAAGGTTATCTATAATACACTACTCTTAATAGATATAGATACCTTCACAGCTGATCTCAGTCAGTACACTAAGTTCCCTATAAGTATTTATAACATCCCACTTCACCACAGCATGAGAGAAATTAACGGACTTTTAAATTTAAATCAAAGGGCGAAAATCTATGACTTATTGATTTTTAAGCAAAGGGCGATAATCCAAAATGCACTAAAGTTGGCATCAACAGTAGGTTTTTATGCCCTTTGAGGAAAAAAATACTGACTCAAGTTTGGAGTTTTTGTTTGGCTAGCTGAGCAAAGAGGCTTTGCGCGAGAAATTTATATTTTTTTAGTGAGTTCGTTTTCGAGATAGACGATCTAGAAAGTTCGGGAAAAGTTTTCGTTGTACAAACTAGGGGCAGTCAGATGCGAAGACGCGTTAAGCGTAGGTTTAGAAATGGGCTCTCTCCCAATCTGTGTGTAAAGATAGTATTTTATAGGTGGCTGGCGCAGTCGTGAGTTATTATCAAGGGATACGGCCAATGAGTCTGGCTTGCTTCTGTGGTGACAGAAAAGTTAATAACTAATCACTCAGACGCTCGATCGCCTGTATGCCACAAATGACAGTTGTTGTGAGATATTCTGAGGATAAGAAATACAGTGTTGCCATTTTCAAGAATATGTGTATTTTTAAGACAACCAGGTACGTTGAGTTTTACCAACATATGATAAACTGGTCAGTACGTGACAAGAACTATATACAGCAGCTAGTCCTGAGAAGTAGCAAATAATAGACCTTGGTGAATTTTCACCCCTGGCGGTCAGGCCAGTATCTTCTAAGATATGCCAAGTTGAACCGAGGAAATAGAACATTTTGTCAAGACAATGTTTCCATATCAAGAATTTTTGAGGCAGAAAAATATTGACAGCATTAGTCCTCTAAGTCGTGACCACCATAGCAACATAGAGACAACTAGAGCGACTGAAGCAGCATCAGTGAACGAGACAGCAAGACATTTGTATAAATAATTGAATTGAATTTGTTGCTGTACCAACTGCCAACTTTAGATGAAGGTTGGGCTCATCATTTCACCTTCACCACCTTATTTTATGTAAATAAAGTTTCACAGTTATTATCTACTGCTGCCCTAGTGAAGTCCTTCGCCAACTAGTGACATCATTCATCGTTTTGTCAGTTGTGAACTGTTGTCGTAACACCATTGATAAGGGTGGATTTGAGCTGAAATGATAACTTGCCACCCCTATCGACACCTGGTATTACAGTGCAAGATGTAGGTGTCTTCTCTGATTTAGAATGTTGCTGTGTGTGTTGCAGTAGAACAGTTCACAGGGTACACCACAGGCAACATGACGTGTAGAGTCATAGAAATGGTAACTTCGCTTTAGTTTTATACCATTTATTGCACGCCACAAAACAGTCATGATATTTATGACATCACCAGCATAGTATAACGAATGCAGCATTCAAAATCATATTAACTGATAGTCATGTAGGATTCAATACTCAATAGTTGTATTGTAAACAGATATCCTAAAGTTCTGGTTCGTGAAGCTGTATAAATAATATATATATAACTTCTGCAACAGTGTCAGCTGCAGATCTTCAATGTTCATAGACAACAATAAATGCTCCCTTTCTGATGCTAGCAGATCAGATGTATACAATAAGTCCGTTTACTGTCTGCACGTGAATAGCATACAGGCATACAGGTCATACCGACCTTTATAACGTTTCTAAGTCTAACCATCTGACTTGGACGTGATCTCTGATATAACGAATCCTGGAACACAGACAATAGTCTTGTTGGTCTAGAGCGACCCATATATATATAACTAGTTCAGGTATAAAGATACCGGTGACTTAATCCTAGTCAAAGTACCTCTCCATTTTGAAACACACAGGCGAGCAAAAGGCGACAAAATGACGAACCTCTAGATGATAGCATAAAGTTCGATACAAGAGGAATTACCTTATTTCGGAAAATCAACCACGAACATATGCCTCCAGGCAGGCTTGAATAATACTGGGAAATAGTCTAGTTGGTTAACTAACTCACAAAGACAATGTATTTCCCTCAGAAAATCACAAGACGCAGGTTGCGTCCGCTCGCTACTCAGACCATTTCTAAACTGCCAGCTGGGCGGAACACACAGAACGAACTCCCAGTTTTTGACATGCGCAGAACTCATCTACGTGAGTATCAATTCACACAAAGCGATTTTAAGAACATTCGAGATAAAAGTCTTACACAGTCGCGCCTTTTATGGTCATGAACAGAAGCGTTAAGACAGGTTTTCAGACATCTACCATAGTTGACTGATACTACCAAATAAGGAGATATGGTCACGCTTCGTTCAAGAAATTATAGACCGAACGTGTCTCTATACAAGAGGAGGTAAACTCCTAAAAAATTGTAGTCTCAAAAACTCGGGTTATGTCCCTTTGACTGTAAAAAACATAATACACACTTCAGTCAAAAAATGATCATACATACAAAAAATGATCATACAAAGACTTTGGAAAAAGTAATTATTTGCGCGTAACAACCATCAACCAATAACCTGCCTACTGTTAGGGTAGTGATACGAACCCTGTACGATCAACAATAAGCCATAATAAAGAAGTAGGGAATAGTAGACACTCATCATCATCATCATCATCATCATCTGCATACACGGCAGGGTCCATAGTCTTCACCAGAGAGTTAAAGTGATCCACGGCACAATAATTGTTTAAAAACGCGTGGCCTAGAATGAATCAGGTTTATTATTTTAGTTAACTTGGGAGGCTGATGTTTCTGCCTCTTGCCAGATTGTCTTTACATGAATCTTCTTCTTTGATCCTTAGCCGCCGACTATCAAAGCAGTCAGTGGCCATCACATCCGGTGGCGTCTTGTAAGGCAGCAACAAACGGCTTCCACTTTGTTCGTTCGGCGGCCATCCTTCGTACAGTGCCCCAGCTCTGGTTCCGTGTTTTGCGATCGGGGCATCCATTTTCATGCCAATGGCTTCCTTTCGGCTTCCACTACTGATATTCATACGAGCCTCAGTCTCCAGATGTCCTTCCGGCATTAAAGTTTTTGCATTTATTGCTGCTTCCGTAACGGTTAAGATTTGTTACATAGGGGTGTCTGCCCTGTGCTAAAACCCCCAACCTGGAGGACCAGGGTACCAGCTTTTATCTGACCCCTACCCGCGCAGACCTGTCCAGCATGGTTAAACCTACCAGGAGTAAAACTCCCGCTGGCATCGCTCTGGTTTTTGTTTGAGTACGCAAGCTGCCATGTCGCTACAAAGTATAGGTACCATTGATGGCAGTTACATTAATCATTTCTGTCTAATTAAGCTATCTTACGATGTCCATTCATATATGTATCAAACAGACATTTATGAACGTTTCCATTTTCGTTACGTCTGTATATCACATACGTACACACGTTTGCATATTCGTTACGTTTGTATATCACATACGAACACGCGCTTACACTTTAGTTACGTCTGAATATCACTGTGATGAAATGGACGACCTCTATCGATCTTTGGTTCTCTCCGGCAGTATCGGTACATTTGTGGTACTGATTTTTATTAGGTGCTGTCAATTATCGCACTGTTCTTTCTTTCTTTCTTTCTTTCTTTCTTTCTTTCTTTCTTTCTTTCTTTCTTTCTTTCTTTCTTTCTTTCTTTCTTTCTTTCTTTCTTTCTTTCTTTCTTTCTTTCTTTCTTTCTTTCTTTTTCTGCTTAGTAGCAGATATTTGATTTTAACCAAATCACCCTGCAGGTGATAGATATCACATTTGCAAGGAACGACTGATATGATACATCACATTTGCTTGACGCTACCCAGATTTGTGGTTATAGGCGCGGCAGATTAACACGTACATCGGCCAGCGCTATCGGCTTAAATCACCGACAAGACACGGAGTTTGCTTACTCATACGACAGATAACGAGATTACTGTCTTGGTGACACCTGTTTGAAATGATCTTTCTGATTCGATTCATAACAACATTGAGGGGAATATAGCCGGACCATTTTCGCAGTTTTATCTCACTGTGAATTTCAAGCTCACCGAGACAACCTCAGACCTCGCCAGAGTGAAGACTAGCTTCATAATTCCTTTTTGTTAACCGGACCTTTTATTGGAGAACCAGATAAGACTTTAAAAAAGCACAGGAAATCTCTACATTTTAATAAGGAACACCGGGACTAGGAAACTGAAAAAAACACGTGGTCAGGTGGGAATCTGTTGCAAAATTAAAGACATCCCAGACGCGTATAAGAGAACGATTCGTCTCTTTTGGTCATCTGGGCAAACAAGTCTGTAGCCAGGAATGGCGTAAGTAGTGCATTTTCATTCTGTTTTATTAATAACATGTGAACTAATATATATATATATATATATATATATATATATATATATATATATATATATATATATATATATATATATATATGTATATGTATGTATGTGTATATGTATATGTATGTATGTATATATATATATATATATATATATATATATATATATATATATATATATATATATATATATATATATATATATATATATATATATATATATATTACTTTGTGAAGTTTAATATGTGAAACTTGCTATTGGATGTCAAAGTCATTTGAGGCTGGCAACCTCAGTATCTAGAATGACGATTCATGAACCACCCCTGCACGGGCTGGTGATTGCTTTATTGATAGTTTCGTAAAGGGAACTAAAAGCATAAAGTAGTTCCAGGTTCCCCATGGAGCAGGGAGGGAAAGATGAAAGAAATGATGTACATTATAAGTATAACACTTACATTTTCCAAACAGTGTAAATGTCCCTATAAACATATTCACTTTAAAATTAATGTAGGTTTTCAAGCTTTAAACCAGTGTAAAGGTCTATGTGAAAATATTAATTTTAATTAATAGAAGTCTCAAACTTTTCCATAAGTGCAAATATAAAGGACACGTAAATGAATTTATATTGTGAACACTTTTCAAACAGTGGAGAGGTAAATGTAAAACATTTTATATCTGTTTAACCTTTTCATTTAAATGTAATGTAAAGCTAAGGCTAATCAGTTTAAATGTAAAGGAAGTTTTATCCCGAGGGATTAAATTTAATTCTCATCGAGGGTAAATTCTGACATGGGATGGTAGAAAGAAGAGAGGGGGGGGGGGGGGGGGGGGGGCACATAACTGTGTCGGAAAAAGCCATATTCAGAATAGCGTTTCGTTTCAATTTCTATTACCAGTTATTGGTGGTACCAGCAGAAAGTACTATCTCTGGAACCAAGTGAAGGTAGAAGTGGACTGACTTTTGCGAGACGCCATTCTAAACAGAGCTATATATATATTATGTTATATTATAATAATAATTCCACTGATTAACTCAGCGGTGGGGGCTTAACGAGCTAGAATAAACCATTGCTAAATTCTTCAAACAGTGTCGGCAGGTTATAGAATTAACGTGCTCAGCGACAGCCAGCATTGTCTTCGCTTATCTGAATATCTTATGAAGACTCCCATGTGATAGAAGCTTTACTACTCTTCTATCGACATTTCTGTCAAGATTAATCTTGTGTAGACTCCATTGAAGCCTATAATAGATGCTCTTGAGTTTTGGCCACTATTGGACCACTACTGCAAAGCAGGGGAGACAATACCGTCACAATCACACACGTACACATTTCGTTACATCTGCATATCGCAAACGTACACACCTTTACATTTTCATTACGTCTGTATATCACACAAGTACAGACTTCCCTCAGAACATTATGTCACACACGTAAACACGTTTACATATTTAGTTACATCTGTATATCAAACACACGCCAACCCACATACACGATATCAGTCAGTAACTGTCAGGCAGGGGCGTTGCTTTGTTTCAGCGAGTTAACATTTGCAGCAGAGTAGCCCGGTGGTTATTTGTTTCTTATCTGTGAATGAACGCGCCCTCAATCGCCTTTTTCCTATGACAACCTGTCTGACGTCCATTCATTTCTTATTCTCTACTCTAAACTTATTTGTGTGTGTGTGTAAGGGGGGGGGGGGAGCTGTCAGTGTAATGACTTCTCCTCGAACCTGCTTATTCCAATTTCATTCTTTTTTTCTGTCTGTCTTTCTGCCTGGCTAGCTGCTTGCTCTTTCTGTCTGTCTTTCTGTCTGTCTGTCTTTCTTTCTTTCTTTCTTTCTTTCTTTCTTTCTTTCTTTCTTTCTTTCTTTCTTTCAGGGTGTGGAGTCGGCCAAAAAATTTGTCGACTCGGACTCCGACTCCTGAAATGATAGAACTCCTACGATTTGTTTTGTGTACTAGTCTAGTCCTAGGGCATACAATTCCGAGTTGGAGTCCGGACATATTTATCGACTCCAACTGCACTAAAAATGACCGACTCCAGGACACCCGACTCCGATTCGCAGTCTTTCTTTCTTTCTTTCTTTCCACCCTTTTGGCACTTTAATATCATTCTCTTCTCTCTCTCTCTCTCTCTTTCACCCTCTCTCTCTCTCACTGTCACTCTCTCGGTTACCCAAGCGCGCGCTCACACTTTCAAGCTGACTATTCTCTCTCTCTCACTTACTCACTCTCTTCCTCATTCTCCATGTATAATCCAAGCAGATCTCGGATCACACAATACAACTTCCCCTCCATTCCTCTACTGACTCACCTTGGCTTGTGGAACAATCAGGAAAAGTAAATCTCAGGGCTTCGAATCTACCACTCGCTGTTGTGACCTTTTCACTATGGCCAGCGCTGGCTGGTGAAATTGAAAGTTGGTTGGCTAATATTTCTCAGAGGGCTCAGGAGTTTGGGAGCGCGTTGATTCCTGTGGCGTAATCTGGCCTGGTAGTGACAGCCAGAAAACGCTAGATATAATAGCGTAACCGGCGGCATATGTGTGTCTTTTTTGAGTGTTTTATTTTATTTTACTGCTGTGCTCACATTTGTGATTTACTGTCGGCAGCGCAGTGTCCAGTGAGAATTCAGCAGTGTGACACAGGGTTCACTTGGAAGTCCATATTAGTGCGGGCTGGTTATTTCTCGTTAAAATAATAATGGTGAATGTTAGTTATAGTTATAATAATAATGGTATATGATTTTTATTTATTAAAATAATGGCGTATGTTAGTTATTTCTCGTTGAAATAATGATGGTGTATATTTGATATCTCTCGTTAAAATAATAGTGGTATATATTTGATATTTCTCGTTAAAATAATAATAGTATATTTTTGATATTTATCGTAAAAATAATAAAGTATATATTTGATATTTCTCGTTTAAATAATAATGGTATATATTTGACATTTCTCGTAAAAATAATAAAGTGTATATTTGATATTTCTCGTTAAAATAATAATGGTATATATTTGATATTTCTCGTAAAAATAATAAAGTGTATATTTGATATTTCTCGTTAAACTAAAAATGGTATATATTTGATATTTCTCGTAAAAATAATAAAGTGTATATTTGATATTTCTCGTAAAAATAATAAAGTGTATATTTGATATTTCTCGTTAAACTAAAAATGGTATATATTTGATAGTTCTCGTTAAAACAGTAATCGTGTAGCAGACAGTCGGCTCTTTTAAGTTGCAGTCAGTTAGCAGACAAAATCAACAAAGTTAATGTATAGCTGTCTCTGCCATTCTGAGCATTGAACTATGATGTTCCTGAGAGTGAATATAGGTTCTGCACATCTTCTGTTCTTTCTAAAACCCGCTTGTTCTTTCCTCAGTTAATGGTCAACTGCTTTTGAAATTCTCTGGATGATTATCCTGCCTAGTATTTTACTAGGAACAGAGAGGATAGTAATTCCTCTCCAGTTGTTGCAGTCTGCAAGGTCGCCCTTCTTGGGCAATTTGACAATAATTCCTTTACTCCACTCTGTTGGTGTTGTCTCAGTTTCCAAGACTTGTGCAAATAGTAGTTCTAATAGTTCTGCTGCTAGTTCACGGTCTGCCTTGAATAACTCAGCATTTAAGTTATCGTGGCCAGGAGCTTTTCCATTATTTAACCCTTTGATTGCCGTGATGATTTCTTCCTTTCGTGGAATGTCTGTATTAACATCTAGATAATTTTCAGCCTCAGGAACATTCAACTGTGAATGTGGTGGTTCCTTGTTCAGAGTTCCTCTGAAATGCTCTGCCCATCTTGTTTCCTGCCCCTGTGCTGTGGTGATGAGATTTCCTTGCTTGTCTCTTACTAACGTTATGTTGTTTGCACATCGTTTTCCACTGATAGTTTTAGTTATTTTATAAACTATGCTTTGTTCATTTCTCAGTGCTGCCTCTTCTGCCTGTCTTGCAAGGTCACCCAGAAATGTCCTTTTGTTAGCACGGGTTTGACGTTTTACTTCTTTGTCCAGCTGACTGTAATGTTCGCTATATATTTCCTTTAACCTGGGAGACTTAGCTTCTGTTTTCTTTCTTTTCATTTCCTTTCTCTTCGATATGGTGTTTAACGTTTCTAGTGTTATCCAATCTTGTCTCTTTCTTTCCTGGAATCCCATTCATGACTCGCTGCTTTCCTTGTATATTGTTGAGATGTTGTTGAATTTCTGGTCGACGTCATTGGTCGCTGTTCTTTCCTGGCTTTTGTCAATCTGATATCGTCTCTTTACATCAACCACGAAAGCTTTTCTGGTGAGGGGGTCTTTAAGTTCGGCTTTTGACAGCATACACAGGGACAGCCTATGGAAAATACTGAGGGCTTATGGAATTCCCAGCTGCATTGTTTCCATTATAAAAAGCCTCTATTCTAACTTTACATGCACTGTTGGATTGAGTAATGTAACTTTCGAAGTGAAAACAGGAGTGCGACAGGGATGCCCCTTATCAACAACATTATTTTTGACAGCCATAGATTGGGTGATGCGCCAGACAACAGATGGCAGTCCAAGAGGAATTAGATGGACAACGTTTTCTACACTGGAAGACCTGGAATATGCAGATGACACTGCACTTCTCGCACATTCACATCAACACATCCAAGAAAAAACCGATAGACTGAATAAGTATAGCCAGCAGGTTGGTCTGAACATCAATCTGAGGAAGACAGAGGTCATGACACTCAATGTGGGCAATCCTGAGCCAATAACAATAAGGAACCAGAAGTTAGAACAGGCAGACACATTTACTTACCTAGGATGCATAGTAACACCAGACGGCGGAACAAGCAAGGACATTAACAACAGAATGAATAAGGCGAGAACAGCCTTTTATAGTCTCAACAACATTTGGAAGTCTTCACAGGACAGCGCAAACACCAAATTAAGACTGTATGAGAGCTGTATACTTTCTGTGCTTCTCTATGGTGCGGAATGCTGGAGAGTAACAGAGAAGGAAATGTCAAAACTGTCCTCCTTCCACACAATCTGCCTAAGGAAAATTCTCCGAATCTTATGGCCGAATACCATCAGCAACCAAGAACTGCTTATTCGGAGTAACCAGGAGGACTGGCACACGATCATAGCTGGCAGACGCTGGAGTTGGGTTGACCACGTCCTCAGAAGGGACCCTGATACCATTACAAGAACAGCTATGCTATGGACTCCCGAAGGAAAGCGAAAGAGAGGCCGACCAAAAACAACCTGGCGGAGAACTGTGGAAGCCGAGATGCAAAGAATGAACCAGAATTGGGGCACTGTACGAAGGATGGCCGCCGATCGAACAAAGTGGAATCAATTTGTTGCTGCCGTACAAGACGCCACCAGGCGTGATGGCCACTGACTGCTTTGACGGTCGACGGCTATGGATCAAAGAAGAAGAAGTTAGCAGACAGTCGGCTCTCTTATGTTGCAGTCAGTTAGCAGACAGTCGGCTCTCATGTGTAGCAGTCAGCAAACAGCCGACTCTCTTATGAAGCAGTCAGTAAACAGTCGACTCTCTTGTGTAGCAGTCATTTAGCAAACAGTCGACTCTCTTGTGTAGCAGTCAGTTAACAAACAGTCGACTCTCTTTTGCAGCAGTAAGTTAACGAACAGTCGACTCTCTTGTATAGCAGTCAGTTAGCAAACAGTCGACACTCTTGTATTGCAGTCAGTTAGCAAACAGTCGACTCTCTTGTGTAGCAATCAGTTAATAGCAAGCGAACGCAGCCATTTTGGTACCGTTCTTAAAGAAGACATAAAAAGAGAATTAAATAAAATAGCTTTTCGTTACATTTGGGAAAGATATGGAGATCAAAAGAAATCAGTACCAACACAAAAATCTGAATTTTCAAGTCAAATGTCAAGTCAGTCTTATGGTACGACTCTGAAACATGGATAATAACAAAAACGACAACCAAAAAGCTACATACCTTCATAAATGGGTCGTCTTCTTCTTCTTAGACCCTTAACCACCGACTGTCAAAGCAGTCAGTGGCCATCACGCCTAGTGGCGTCTTGTAGGGCAACAACAAATTGATTCCACTTTGCTCGATCGGTGGCCATCATAAATGGGTACTTGCGTAGAATAGAAGGATTGAAATGGTTTGACAAGATCATTAATCTGGAACTGATGACAAGAACTAGTTAAGTGTCAGTGGAACATGAAGTGAGAAGAAGACGCTGGAGATGGATAGGAGACATATTGAGACAACCTATTGATAGCATTACTAGACAGTACCTGTTCTGGAATCCACAGGGTAAGAGAGGTAGAGGAAGTCCAGAGAAGACATGGAACAGAGAACGAACGAACGAACTTTGTTTTCCAAGGTTTGAGAATTGGGCACGCAGGCCCGTCTAAGATTCTGCCGTTCCAGAGAAATGAAGACAGACATGAAGGGGATGAAGAAGACACGGAAATTCCTTGAGCTGACGGTACGGGACAGGAACACTTGGCATAAGTTTGTTGAAGACTTATTATCCTTGAGCTGACGGTACGGGACAGGAACACTTGGCATAAGTTTGTTGAAGACTTATTATCCTTGAGCTGACGGTACGGGACAGGAACACTTGGCATAAGTTTGTTGAAGACTTATGATCCTTGAGCTGACGGTACGGGACAGGAACACTTGGCATAAGTTTGTTGAAGACTTATGATCCTTGAGCTGACGGTGCGGGACAGGAACACTTGGCATAAGTTTGTTGAAGACTTGATGATCCTTGAGCTGACGGTACGGGACAGGAACACTTGGCATAAGTTTGTTAAAGACATGACCCTTGAGCTGACGGTACGGGACAGGAACATTTGGCATAAGTTTGTTGAAGACTTGTGATCCTTGAGCTGACGGTACGGGACAGGAACACTTGGCATAAGTTTGTTAAAGACATGATCCATGAGCTGACGGTACGGGACAGGAACACTTGGCATAAGTTTGTTGAAGACTTGATGATCCTTGAGCTGACGGTACGGGACAGGAACACTTGGCATAAGTTTGTTGAAGACTTATGATCCTTGAGCTGACGGTACGGGACAGGAACACTTGGCATAAGTTTGTTGAAGACATGATCCTTGAGCTGACGGTACGGGACAGGAACACTTGGCATAAGTTTGTTGAAGACTTATGATCCGTGAGCTGACGGTACGGGGCAGGAACACTTGGCATAAGTTTGTTGAAGACTTATGATCCTTGAGCTGACGGTACGGGACAGGAACACTTGGCATAAGTTTGTTGAAGACTTATGATCCTTGAGCTGACGGTGCGGGACAGGAACACTTGGCATAAGTTTGTTGAAGACTTATTATCCTTGAGCTGACGGTACGGGACAGGAACACTTGGCATAAGTTTGTTGAAGACATGATCCTTGAGCTGACGGTGCGGGACAGGAACACTTGGCATAAGTTTGTTGAAGACTTATGATCCTTGAGCTGACGGTACGGGACAGGAAGACTTGGCATAAGTTTGTTGAAGACTTATGATCCGTGAGCTGACGGTGCGGGACAGGAACACTTGGCATAAGTTTGTTGAAGACTTATGATCCTTGAGCTGACGGTACGGGACAGGAAGACTTGGCATAAGTTTGTTGAAGACTTGATGATCCTTGAGCTGACGGTACGGGACAGGAAGACTTGGCATAAGTTTGTTGAAGACTTATGATCCTTGAGCTGACGGTACGGGACAGGAAGACTTGGCATAAGTTTGTTGAAGACTTGTGATCCGTGAGCTGACGGTGCGGGACAGGAAGACTTGGCATAAGTTTGTTGAAGACTTATGATCCGTGAGCTGACGGTGCGGGACAGGAACACTTAGCATAAGTTTGTTGAAGACTTATGATCCTTGAGCTGACGGTACGGGACAGGAACACTTGGCATAAGTTTGTTGAAGACTTATGATCCGTGAGCTGACGGTGCGGGACAGGAACACTTGGCATAAGTTTGTTGAAGACTTATGATCCTTGAGCTGACGGTACGGGACAGGAACACTTGGCATAAGTTTGTTGAAGACTTGATGATCCTTGAGCTGACGGTACGGGACAGGAACACTTGGCATAAGTTTGTTGAAGACTTATGATCCGTGAGCTGACGGTGCGGGACAGGAACACTTGGCATAAGTTTGTTGAAGACTTGATGATCCTTGAGCTGACGGTACGGGACAGGAACACTTGGCATAAGTTTGTTGAAGACTTGATGATCCTTGAGCTGACGGTACGGGACAGGAACACTTGGCATAAGTTTGTTGAAGACTTATGATCCGTGAGCTGACGGTGCGGGACAGGAACACTTGGCATAAGTTTGTTGAAGACTTATGATCCTTGAGCTGACGGTACGGGACAGGAACACTTGGCATAAGTTTGTTGAAGACTTGATGATCCTTGAGCTGACGGTACGGGACAGGAACACTTGGCATAAGTTTGTTGAAGACTTATGATCCGTGAGCTGACGGTGCGGGACAGGAACACTTGGCATAAGTTTGTTGAAGACTTATGATCCTTGAGCTGACGGTACGGGACAGGAACACTTGGCATAAGTTTGTTGAAGACTTATGATCCGTGAGCTGACGGTGCGGGACAGGAACACTTGGCATAAGTTTGTTGAAGACTTATGATCCTTGACCTGACGGTACGGGACAGGAACACTTGGCATAAGTTTGTTGAAGACTTATGATCCTTGAGCTGACGGTACGGGACAGGAACACTTGGCATAAGTTTGTTGAAGACTTATGATCCTTGAGCTGACGGTACGGGACAGGAAGACTTGGCATAAGTTTGTTGAAGACTTATGATCCTTGAGCTGACGGTACGGGACAGGAAGACTTGGCATAAGTTTGTTGAAGACTTATGATCCGTGAGCTGACGGTGCGGGACAGGAACACTTGGCATAAGTTTGTTGAAGACTTGATGATCCTTGAGCTGACGGTACGGGACAGGAAGACTTGGCATAAGTTTGTTGAAGACTTATGATCCGTGAGCTGACGGTGCGGGACAGGAACACTTGGCATAAGTTTGTTGAAGACTTGATGATCCTTGAGCTGACGGTACGGGACAGGAAGACTTGGCATAAGTTTGTTGAAGACTTATGATCCTTATGGAGTTGAAAGGTGAAAGAATAAAGAAGACACGGAAGCACGTTGCACTGGTGGCGAAGGGCAAGAAGGCCTGGCTTGTATTTATTGAAGGCCTATGCTTATCGGGGAGCTCAAGGTTCATTGAAGAATGCCTGAATTAATTTCAATGCGAGTGAGTACTGTGGGTCGTGCTGCACTAATTTGATGGCAAGGAAAATTGAAAGTGGATAAGGGAATATTGAACGACCTGACTTCTTAGTCGGTTGTTGCTCAGCACTCAGAACGTAGACTTGATTGCATCATAAGCGACTAGATTGATTAGCGAGGTAGGGATTGAGCGAGCCGTTAAGTGAAACTGATTGCAATGTCAACCTGGGGCAGTTTTCATGTGCCGTTCGTTGGACCGTAAATCTGTAACCTCCTTAAATCGATGTTTTTTTAATAAAAGAAAAAAAAAAGGGGGGGGGGGGATTACATTTTACTGGGATAAAAGACAAGGAAATAGCCTACGTTCATATCCACAAAAATTGTGTCAAGGACAGACGGGAAAAACAGGAAGGAAAGATATAGATTTAGATATATTAAATAGATAAATTAGATCGATAGATTAAGATGGATATATGAATCATTAGTAAATTAAAAAATAGTACATGATACTTTAAAAAAAAAAGGAAATAAAACAGGAGAGAAAAAGAACGAATTTTTATTTTCAAAGGGTTAAGAATTCGGGGGAGGGGGAAGCTGCTAGTGAGACGCGAGGCCCGTCGTGAAGACAAACAAATGGTGAAAGAACTCGAGAAATCAAACATAAGGTGAGAAGGTCGCTTCAGACGACAAAAAAAGAAGATAACAAAATGATTGGTGTTGAGACCGTCTGTTTTAAGGCACCCCACGATGTGGTTGAGACATTATTCAAGGTGAAACCGACTTTTAACATCGGAATCGGTGTACAAGTATTTCTGATCGGTGGCTCGGTTTTCTAACGTTGAACACACGGTCGTGTAAAAATCGTGCCGCTTCTCTATAATGGCATGCGTCGTGTTCTTATTGAATGCCTGAGGCATCAGATATTCTTCCGTGACGTGCCGTGTACAGTATGTTGGCCGTTCTTCCCTTTAACCACTTTATGTTACAATTGCCATGTCTCCGATATACTTGTATGTTAAACTGGAATTGCTTTAATTAAGTATTTAAGAGGGATTACATGTGCGGTCTGAGCTGTGGTATTTTAACTTTGTTTTTCTTCTTTGTGTTAACATTCTCGAGACAAAGCGACGGGTTCGAAACCAAGTCACACTGCAGTTTATCCAGCTGTAAATGGGTACTTAACTGCCGTTGGGTTAGGGAAAGCAAAGGCAGCGAGGAAGGGAACCCGTTATCCCACCTCATGAAGCTGAGGCATATCAAAGTGAAATCTGTAACACTTCGTTCCCTTGCTACAGTATTTACTATGAGGCCGGTCTTTACATGCAATGCACCAGCGCAAACCAGGTATCCCGTAGGTTACGTCTGGAAGTGTAGAGATTTGACAAATGATAATTTTATAATGGAGGCATAGCAGGGCATGTTCCTTTCAGGTGATTAAATCCAAAGAAGGCGAGCAGAATGTTTCCTATATGATGAATATCTGATGTCTTATTGGTTTCCTGGAGGTTTTTGCCATCTTGTGGCAAAGCACGTTTCTTTTAACCTAGACTGAAGTCCTTTTGTTATGTCAGAACGCAATCACCATTCGTAATTAAGTGACCTCTGTCAACAGGAGTATAAATTTGATCAGTACTAAGCCCTGAAAAGGGATAGTCCCAAAAAGGACTGCTAGCTCTTCCAACGTCCATAAATACTGAGTTATGACAAGGACTTAAGTATCCATCTGCCAGTATGATGCAGCCTTGATCTGATAGCTGCGCCGACGCTGCGTACACTGAGGAGGGCGATGTTCGTTCGTCGACTATATTGCTGTTATACCCTGTTCAACCTGAGAATTGGTTATAATTGGGGTGTATTGTGCGTTTAGTTTCTTCGATGCTAGCCGGTTGTTAGTCCTGAAAAGGACTGGTCCTAAAAAGGACCACTAGCTGACTGTCTGGATTCCTCTTCGTTGTTTGTCTGTTCGTGGTGCTGTGGCGTGTTTCATAGTGTTTTTCATTTCCTGCCTCACTATCTGCCTTGTGTGGTTTTGTTGGTTTTTGCCCCCCTCGTTTCTGATTCTTGTGTCTTCCTTTTCTCCTGTATCTGAAATAGCGCTTTTTCTATTATTGATGGGAGTAGCTTTTCTAGTGTTTCCTCGATGACTTCTTCGTCTGATTGGTCGTTCGTTTTAGTTTCTCGCGTGTTAGATGTAATTTCCTCTACGGCTCTTCTTTCTGCTTCTATTCTTTTGAGTATTTCTGAGTTTTCTTCTTTCAGCTCTGTCAGCTTCTTGACGTCTGTTTCTATTTGTTGCTGAATTTTTTTGATGTCATCCATCATATTTCTAACGCTCTGTAGGTCTATCACGTCTTTACCACTGTCGGTTTGATCTTCGGGAGTCTGCCTGCTTTTTTTCTCGACCTGGAGTTTTAGTTTTATTTCTTTGACTTCAGCGGTCAGCTGATGCAGCTGTATTATATCAGTTGTGCGCTGTCTGTTCGCGACCTCCGCTGTCACTCTATGTTTTGCCTCTCTGAAGGGGATATTTTTGGATACCGCTTCCTTCAGTATGCTCTTTGTTTCCTGGAACACAGGGCAGCCTCGGTACCTTGCCCCAAGGTTTCCGAGGCAGTTTGCACAGATACGGTTTGTGTTAATTGCTTTGTAATTGAGGTCCACCTTCGCTCTGGGGCAGTCGCCATATTGGTGGTTTCCCGCACAATATCGGCAGGCTGTATCTCTCCTGCATGTTTTCTTGGTGTGGGAAAATTGCTGGCAGTTGGAGCACTGCATCACCGGAGGGATATAGGCTTCTGTTCTTTTTGATGTATCTTTGAGTGTCAGTCTTTCAGGTCTTGTCACTCCTTCAATAGTTACTACCACCAGATTGGTATCTTTTTTATTCCATGTCTTTAACCTTTCGACTTGTATGATTTGGGCATTTGTGTTTTCAGTTTGTAGGCAACTTTGGACTTCGTTTGCGGACCATCTGGTATGGACCCCTCTTAGCACCAACTGCTTTGTTGTCTTGCCGGTCTCCATCACTACACTTATCTGGTGGGGCAGCATGAATTCTTTCAGTCCGGACTCCAGTTCTGTCATCAGCGAAGTTGTTTTATCCGTGCTGTTGAGAGAAAGCACGACTCCCTTTTCGTGCCTCCCTACTTTAGCGATGCCTCTCCTGCCAGTTATTACCTCGAGGATACCGATCACTTTATCGTCGGGTAGGGCCCTGAGTGAGGCCTCACCGCCAGGCATCTGGGTGATCTTAACGATCCTCTCCTGTATCGTTTGTCTTTGTTCCCTTCTCCGGTCTTGGTCAGGACAAGAATCATGTACCTGTTCGTTGTTGGAGGGAGCCTTTTCTTGAGCCAGAGCTTTTGAGTAGTTGTCAGTTCTTGTTTCGTCCGGACTAGGTCTAGTTCTTTGCTTCTCAGGGTTTTCGTTGGCTTGCACGTCAGGAGCTACTTCTAATATTGCTTCTTGTAGAGAGAGCCTAAGGAACTCGTCTTCGTCTTGAATTCTGCGTAGTGCGTCTATAATTGTCTCTCCGATGTCTTCTTTGTCTTCCTCTTGTACCTGTCTGTGCTGAAGAGCTGTCTCTTCCACCTCCTTCATAGTGTTTGCCGGTGGGTCGGCAGTTCTTTCCGGGTGGCTGTTTTTGATTTTGTTGTTCTGGTTATTCAGCGTTGATGGGCTGGTGTATACCTTCCTCTCTTGGCTTTTGGTTTATTTCGGACCATTTTGACTATATTGCGATCGCTGCGTACGTCCTGAAAAGGACGTTGGTTTTAGTATATTGCTTCAGAAGTAGGAGAAAATGAAATGTGTGTTTTTGTGGAGGGCGATGTGAAAAGTGTCTGACTATATATACACACACACTATCACTCACTCACATTCACGCACGCACGCACATATTTGGAACATTTGGCAGTGACCGACAGTGTGAGACGCCACAAAGGCAGGCTGTCGGAAAGATAGAGATAGCAAGCACAGTATGTTAGAAAGGTATAGCCACAGCTAACAGATCATGAGGAAGGGATACGCACAACTGACACGTGGGAAGATTGGTATTACAGACACGATTTATAAAAGGTGGACACATCTTACATAATATGTCGGGAAAAGTAAAAAGAGCTAATTCCAACGTATCGGGAAACGAAAACACACAAAGACATGCTGGCGGAGCAGAGAGATGCCACGCGGATTACCGGATCAGATAGACATAGCAAGTGATATCGGTTAGGAAAGGCACAGCCAAGGATATCGGACAGGGTAGACCCAGCAAAAAATATCGAACAACATAGACAAGGCAAAGGATATCTGACAAGATAGTCAAGGCAAAGAATATCGGACAAGATAGACAAGGCAAAGTTTATCGGTTCCGGACAAGTGTCGTAGATTTTAGATAGGTATTTAAGATATATTTTGGTCCCGTCTGAATAGAACTGAAAAAGGTGGTAACTCAGTGAGAGGTAGGGTAAAGAAATAGATTTCACGAGTGAAATGGTGAAAGGTATAGTCTGTCCCTGGATTGAGAAGACACTCTAGTCCAGCCTATCTCTACAAAATAAATTTGTTGATCAGACAGTATATCTCTCTATATATATTAATATATATCAACCACTCACATACGCACACACACAGATAAGTGACGACAATTAGCCGCACAAACGTGAAACTATATTTATGGAATAGGGATATTGGGACGAGCTGACCGACACAGGTAATAAGTTTTATGTTAATGTTTATTTATCATAAAGAAACTTCACAACATTTATTATAAAAAAATATCAGAATATAAAAATCATAGGTTACAGAATTAATAAAGGAATAGACACATAAGCGCAATCGCCTCTGTTGAGACAAGTTCCCACAAGAAGAAGTTAATTAACCCCCGAAAGGTCAAAAGGTTAGCGCTATGGTATAGAATTTGACTATACTGTAAAGATCAGAGTTTCTAGTTAGTCTATTCTGAAAAAATGAACAGTATTAGCAAACATAAGAAGAAAAAAAAAAACAAAGTGAGTATATTAATTATACAATATAAGAATTATTCATCCCTGCTTTCACTCGCTCTGACAAACATGTGATCACATTTCATTCTCGCTTACCGAATAAGTGTTTGACAACAGCTTGAACATATCTCCATGCTCCAGGTAACAGATTCAGTGTCGGTTCTTTTGGCAAGATAAGCCCCAGTTCTTCAAATGACTGTTTAATCCTCTTATTTGATGAACGCCTATTTTGTTATTTTGTTTTATTGACTCTGTTTATGTCACAGCAATTAGTCCAGGTATGAAACACAACTTCGAGATCAAAATACTCACAGTGTACAGTAGCTTGAAATATTCGATAGTAAAATAGAATGTCAGGTAGATAAACCTTTTCTTCAGGATAAATCCTCGCCACAACACAAGTGGTCGGTAGGCAGGTAATGTTAAATTTGCTATTCTTCGCCACAGCGGGCTGAATGTAGATGAAAATGGAAAAAAGGAAATCTGGATAGCTATAGGTCCAGTTACAATTATTCTTATTGTCTTTTGTTGGTACTCTCTTTCTGGGTGAACCAAAAGAGCCGAACAGGTACACCTCAAAGACCCGCTGGGTGCATAAGAAAGTTTGTTTGGCGTCTATTGTACTTAGACCCGTTTTCTCAGATTTATATTGAAGCCGCTGGTAGGTTTTGGGTTGTGACCCGTACTAGAATTATAGGAAGAAAAATGCAACATTTAACCACAATCAGTATTCTATCCTAAAAATAACCCGCGTAGAGGTATAATTTAATATCCACTCGGCTATTAAATTTAAATTAGAAAAAACACAAGTGTATATCTTATTTATCGTTTAACACCCCCCCCCCCCCCCCCTTTCCTAAAATAAGCGCTAGTCATTTATAAAATTGCTCATAATAAATTAGAAATAAATATTTATTTCGTCAGTACTCATAATGAATAGTGCATTTACTAGTTGACCAAAATATCTCTTACTAGTTAATAGCAAGTAATTAAATTAAAAGCTAGCTCTATGTTGTTTTAATTCGCTAGTCAATTAGCACTAAAATCCTAGTGAAATGTCATGACGGACTTTAAAAATTAAATCACTCAACACAGAAAAATCTTAGTGAAATATAATGCCGGACTCAACAATTAAATCACTCAAGAGGCTATTATAAATATTTACCGCAACACAAAATGACTATCTCCAATCGAAAAAAACTAAGAAATTCCACTGTTATAATGGATCTAGAATATCGAAGCTAGAAGTCTGAAAGTTTGTGGGTACTAGATAAACTGAGTTGGAAAGCTGGAATATATATATATATATATGAAATAGACAAAAAGTCGCTGACCAGTGTGAGATATAACACCTTTGGGGAACTTCGTGGTCAGATTCTGAGTGAAAGCTAAATTTGCCACTTTCGCCGCCCGCTAGACGTGGTCCCACGAGCAAATCGTCTCTTTGATCACGTCTCGTCCGCAGCTTAATTACATTCCGAACAAACGGATGTGTGTGTGGGGGGGGGGGGATAAACTGTAATTATCTCCCCCTGACCAATGTAACTAACAAAACTACGACTTTTGAATAATCGCCCCTTGATTTTCTTCATAAGCTTATCTCCCCCTGTTCTCACTGCGTGCATCATAGTCTGTTGTAAACATTCCTAGTGTCTATAAGACATAAATAACAGAAAAAATAGGCGTGTCTACCATTCTGAGTTTGACAGATATAAAAGTACGAAGGTTCTGTATTAACAAAACGTGCATAAGTAATAAGGAAGCAAAAACGTGTGGGTATATGTAATCTATTTACATAATCTCTGTCACAACAAGATGGAAACAGCAGTGGCATCGCACAGGAATTGAATTTCCCGTGACAGCTATAATGAACTATGGTTATTTAAGCTTAAGCCCACAAGCTTAGCTCCAGCAGAACTACGCAGATATCCGCAGTCTGTTGTTCTAGCCAGCGATATTATTCAGCCTCAACACGATTCATCAGGAATGCTTTATAACGTTGTCTCGGAAATCCAGACCCGTCATTAAAAATATGCACCATCATAACGTAAAGACTTTCATAAACGGGTTCTTGCGTAGAAAAGAAGGATTGAAACGGTGTGACAAGATCACCAAAGTGGAACTGATGATTAAAACTTGACAAGTGCTAGTGGAAGAAGAGATGAGATGACGACGCTAGAGAAGGATAGGACATAAATTGAGGAAACATGTTGATAGCAATACCAGGCAGTCCTTGTTCTGGAATCTCCAGGGTAAGAGAAGCAGACGTAGACACATGGGGAAGAGAACTGGTCGACAGAAATTAAAATAACGAGGAAGTCATGACAACACCTTAATGCTGGTGGCACCTGACAACAGGACTTGGCATACATTCGCTGAAGGCCTATGTTGCTTGGCCAACTGAAGGACACTGAATGAATGAACAAGCAATAAGTGAAACACGCTGAACTACATTATTGTCAGTAAACATTCCGTTTGCAACGATTACCATGCACAAAACTTACTATTCATGTCAGTGTTTTTCTTGTATCCACTGTGACAATCTCGAAATCATGACATCGTGTTCAGCTGAGGTTATAGTTATACAGACAATCTACAGCAACCTTTCTCAACATGTTTATCCTGGAGAAATCCTTGAAGTAAATGTCAGGTCTCAGGGGACTCTTGTGTAAACATTATTATATCTACCGCTGGTCGCTTTGCATGAAGCCTGTCTCAAAGCATTCATATACTCTTAGCGTGATCAGTAAGTCGTAAGTACAGTAGTCCAATAAAAATTATCAGTGCTGTGTTAAACTAGTAAAGAATGATTTTTTTTTCTTCTGTGGATCTGTTTATTTTGGCCAACTTATTAGCCAACTCTTTTTGTGTGATTCCCTCTCCCCACAAAGGATATCAATTCTCATACAAATCAGTAGTGTAGGTGAAGAAACTTCAATGATTCCATTTTTACATTTCCAATTTTTAGATTTATTTTTTTACTTTATCCTAGTAGGCCCAAAGGTCGTATCACAAATTTATTCTTTACAAGATGCTAATGAAATATGGTATGTGCAAGAGTGAGCACGGTCCTATTGCGCACTGCCACATGGGGCTGCTTGGTTACTGCCTACCACTGAGAGCGCTAACTTCGCCCGGCAAGCAAAGTTAAAAAAAAAAACATTTATTCATTTTCAGTTATGGTCTCGCGGAACCCCAGGGTACCGTGAACCCCGGTTGAGAAACACCGATCTACAGAATTATTGAAAATTTACTTCCTATTTTTAAATGTGTGAATCTTTGTGTTATCTATTGGGTACACACGAATCACATGACAAAACAGGGAGAAGTAACTGACATTGGACAAAGAAGTTTTTGTATTTATGTTTCCAGGCATTTGACAGTGTAGACAGAGAAGGACTTTGGAAATTGATGAGGCATTATGGAGTTCCCCTGAAGATCATTAATTTAATAAAGAAAACATATGAAGACATGACATGCAGAGTTCTTCACGAAGGACAGCTTACAGAACCGTTTGGGATAAGAACAGAAGTACGACAGGGATGCCTCTTGTCTCCATTTCTTTTCTTACTAGCAATAGACTGGGTTATGAGATCATCGACAACACACAACGGAAATGGAATCCAGTGGACTCTGACTAAGCAGTTGGATGATCTGGATTTAGCTGATGACTTGGCTCTTCAACTCAAATGTGAAGTCAGTCCTATTGTATGGCTCTGAGACATGGAGAACAACAAAGACAACAACCAAAAAGCTACAGTCTTTCATAAATAGCTGCTTGCGTAGAATAGAGGGATTAAAATGGTATGACAAGTTTACCAACGTGGAACTGATGACAAGAACTAGACAAGTGCCAGTGGAACAAGAGATGAGAAGAAGACGATGGCGATGGATAGGACACACACTGAGGAAACCTGTTGATAGCATTACAAGGCAGTCCTTGTTCTGGAACCCCCAGGGCAAGAGAGGCAGAGGTAGACCAAGAAGCCCATGGAGAAGAGAGCTGAAACAGAGGTGAAAATGATGAGGAGAACGTGGAAAGAACTTGAGATGATGGCACGTGACAGGAGGACTTGGCATGTGTTTGTTGAAGGCCTATGCTCCTTTGGGAGTGGAGGGTTATGATGATGATGATGTTTCCATTCACAGAAATAAAATAAAATCTAATATCGCAAATAAACTGACGTTACAAGAGACATCAAAATTTAATGCCTGCTTTGAAATCTTGTGTGTATTGAACAGACTGGATCTTACGCTGATCTGTAATGCTAATGTGACGTATCATTTTGTGTAATAACATGGCATGTAATAGTTTTTATTTTGACGTTTCTTTCATTTAAATTTGGAAATAAGTGACGTAATAACAGTTTACAGATAGGACGTGGCTTTTTTAATCACCCTAAAGTTTCCTTAAGGACTGTGAAACCATCACTGTCTCCCACAGCTTAAGCATACCTCATTTCCACTCCAGCTGGTCGCTTTGCATGAAGCCTGTCTCAAAGCATTCATATACTCTTGCATTCGTAGTTTCTATAGCAACATGATGAAGTTGCCAGTCCAGTGCACACGTCATATTAGTTTCTCTTACGACATGACCTTGAGGAAGCCAGTAGGGTTGTTCTTTCTTTTGTCTCCTGATAGCACCTCCTGCCTATTTTTTTAATTCATGAGAACTGCACGAGGCGATGTTCTAGAAGTGCTATATTTCCTATTGACCTTTCACGATTAGCGGTAACAGTATGACAGAACGAAGATTAAGGTGAAAGTAAATCATGAAAGGACGCATAGCGCTCACTCTGCACCATGATCCAGGTCATCATTGTGAGGTCAGCACGGACCACCGACCCAGATTTCTGTCAGATTTACGCACATTAAAATAGAAAGAAAAAAAAATCCTGTTATTTTCATTTTTCACTGTAAGAGACATCTGTCATTCATAACCCTCCACTCCCAAAGGAGCATACGCCTTCAACAAACACATGCCAAGTCCTCCTGTCACGTGCCATCATCTCAAGTTCTTTCCATGTTCTCCTCATCATTTTCACCTCTGTTTCCAACTCTCTTCTCCATGTACTTCTTGGTCTTCCTCTGCCTCTCTTGCCCTGGGGGTTCTAGAACAAGGACTGCCTTGTAATGCTATCAACAGGTTTCCTCAGTGTGTGTCCTATCCATCGCCATCGTCTTCTTCTCATCTCTTGTTCCACTGGCACTTGTCCAGTTCTTGTCATCAGTTCCCCATTGGTAACCTTGTCATACCATTTTAATCCCTCTATTCTACGCAAGCACCCATTTATGAAAGTCTGTAGCTTTTTGGTTGTTGTCTTTGTTGTTCTCCATGTCTCCGAGCCATACAATAGGACTGACTTCACATTTGAGTTGAAGATTCTTATTTTTGTGTTGGATCCTATTTCTCTTGATCTCCATATATTTCCCAATGCAATGAAAGCTCCTCTTGCTTTTTGTATTCTTATTTTGATATCGCTGTCTGTCCCTCCAACTTTATCTATATTACTGCCAAGATATGTGTATGATTCTACATCTTGTATTGGCGTTTCTTCCAGTTCAACCCTGTTTTCATTACCTGCATTTATTCGCATTATTTTTGTCTTTTCCCTGTGTATTTTCAGACCCAATTGCTGTGACCTCTCATCGAGTGTTTTCAATTTGTCCTGCATCTGATTACGGTTATGGGACAGGAGAGCCAAATCATCAGCAAAATCCAGATCATCCAACTGCTTAGTGTTACCGGGGCCCGAAAGGGGAGCAAAGAATAGTAACACTGTCCCCTGCCAAGCATGTCGTAGAAGGCGACTAAGGAGGGTTGGGCATGGGGCCGGTTACCCCATCCTGTAAAAAAAAAAAATTTAAACCACAAAAAACTTCAACAAATATGGACAAGAGACATCTGTACACGCACATAATTGTCCCATCTTTTTGTTTCTCCTTCCTTCTTCCGTCATTTCTTCTTTTATTCTCCATCCTCCCACCCTCCCGTCAGTCTTTTCTTTCCCTCCTTTTCTTCCCCTGTCTGTCATACAAACATACCATTGTTGATTTACATAATCGACGCCATTAGCCGTGACGTCACATCCGCTTTGAGTAACCGTTATCTCGCATACCCGTGACTGGCACCAAACCGTCCCCAGCATTCATCAGCGCAGGCGGGAAACCCGAAAACCAATTTCTCATTCCCACCTCCCTACCTGCTTTCTTTCTGTTGTGTAAATCAATCTTTCTTGAACGCCTAGCCGGAAGACTGGACAAACCGTTCAATGGAAAAGAGAACACGTGTGGGTTTTGCATTGAGCTCAAAACTGGGTCGATGAAATCTATTGGAATGGCTGATGGTAACTGCCGTAGGTGTCATCCAGATGTCATTTTATTGTTTTCTTTTTGTCTATCACGTTATCTATCAGATGCCATGTTATAGTTTCCTTTTGCCGAGCACGTTATAAATCAGGTGATTTGTTATAGTTTACTTTTGCCGATCACGTTATCAATCAGATGGAAGTTATTGTTTCCGTTTGTTGATCACGTTACCAATCAGATGCCATGTTATTGCCGGTCACGTTGTCAGTCATTTTATTGCCGATCACGTTAGAAGTGAGATGACCGAACACAGTGATATAATTTGTACCAACGCAAGTGTTCCTGAAGTTGCAAGTTTGAAAGACGAACTATATCAAGATTAAGACTAATTATTGTTCAGATAATACTCGTTAGCTCCCCAAGGAGCATAATCCATGAGCTTTGAATATATATATATATATATATATATATATATATATATATATATATATATATATATATATATATATATATATATATATATATATATATATATATATATATATATATTTCATTCAAAGATATGGGGACCCCAAGATGCAGCAAAGTCGGATGTGTCGACCGAAAGGTGCAGATATCACAGCTTAGGCGTAAACAGACACAACGCAACCACCGTCCTTTTCAGGGCGAACGAAGAAGAAGAAGAAGAAATTCAAAGATATCTAAATAATTTTATTCAGCTACAAACAGCTTACATTCTAAGTGACGCACAAGTAAGTTTCAGAAAGGACAAACATAGCCCCCCGAGAAGTAATGGATACTTTCACTTGATACTAGCGTGGTGACAATGAATGGGTAGTATTGTGCGTGTCTACGGGATGAAATGATGGGCGTGGCTAAAGGAAAGATGTAACATCTGAAGTACTTAAAATTGATAGTGATATACCACACGAAAAAGCAGTTATGGAGTGAACCTAGACTGGATGGAGACTTGCAGTAGGCACGTCATGTCAGAGAGATTTAAAAAAAGTAACGGTAGTTCCGTAGACATACTGTCGGAGGGGAATGGAATGTTAGAGATTACAGTATATTTGACTCGGCTGTATCAGGTAAGGGTGAACACTTCCCTTCCTTGCTATCATTGCCTTCCCTAACTCTGAACAAAGGGGCGAACTTTATTTTCAAGGGGTTGAGAATTGGGCACACAGACTCATTTAACATCCCGCTTTACCTTTCTGTCATCACTTATTCTCACGCGCAATTACATGTTAATTTCGAGAAATCCAACGTTTTAAAAGAAAAGTGACATCATACTCACATTTACAGTATCTAATTATGATAACAAGATAAAGTGGACGCAGATTTAAGTACACATTTACCGCTCGGTAGATTGGAGCTTGACGCTACCTGGCATTGAACCCAGAACCTGGTAACCTTGCAGCGAGAGGCGCGCTGTAACCACATTGTCTATCGGGCGCTGGTCAGAGACATTTAGACCAGAATGTCAATCTTGGTCAGAGACATTTAGACCAGAATGTCAATCTTGGTCAGAGACATTTAGACCAGAATGTCAATCTTGGTCAGAGACATTTAGACCAGAATGTCAATCTTGGTCAGAGACATTTAGACCAGAATGTCAATCTTGGTCAGAGACATTTAGACCAGAATGTCAATCTTGGTCAGAGACATTTAGACCAGAATGTCAATCTTGGTCAGAGACATTTAGACCAGAATGTCAATCTTGGTCAGAGACATTTAGACCAGAATGTCAATCTTGGTCAGAGACATTTAGACCAGAATGTCAATCTTGGAGCGATACTTGTGGGCGCTGGTCAGAGACATTTAGACCAGAATGTCAATCTTGGACCGATACCTGTGGGCGCTGGTCAGAGACATTTAGACCAGAATGTCAATCTTGGAGCGATACCTGTATCAGAGTTTACAGAAAATGTCTTATTTATATTCTGATGCTGGACAGTGCTAAGATTGAAAACAATCCGAATATGTTCGAAGAGTTAGAATGAGTAGATCTAAATAAGTATTTACAAAAAAATATGTGAACTGAATAATTCTTTGTTACTGATTGTCCCCCTGACATGCTTAGGTTACTAACTATTTGTTATGATAGTACATTTCTCAAACACCACGCGCGTAACATTTATAACGTCGATAACATAATTCCCCCAGCGCGTGTGTGCTATTATTACACAAGAAGAGGTTTGGTGTTTTTGACTTTGCTTGTGATAACGTTCGATAACATGGGACCAGGAAGTGATATGTGATATCCATAAGGATTGTTTTGGAATACCAGTTCGTTCTTCTTTTTAAATTATTGGTTATTTTATGTATCTAAGATCCTTATTTCATGTCTTTTTAGGGTTATAGAAGTAGTCTTCAAGACGTACTCACGGTTTCCCGTACCGCAGTGTAGGATTACGAATTTTTAAAATGGAGCTAAGGATTCTTTCAGACACTTTTGTTACGGATTACAATGCTCGAATTCACAAAGATGTCTCCAGATTAGATAATAGATAAGCAGAAAAAATGTCATTCAAACGTCCACGTCGAAGTTTACCTAGTCTGCCCACAAGTCTGACCAATCGGGCCGGTTGCCCGGCAGAGTTCAGATTAGACGACAATGACCGGTGTTCGCCTCTGTCTTCCCAAGGATTTTTCTCGCCAGTCAGCGACTGGTCTCCTCGGTCTGGTAGGCGGTCTGCATCTCCAGTTCGAGGTCAGATGCGTATCTGTCCTAGTCCTCAGGGGCTCAAACACCAGCCATCAGGTGTTGGCGGTTACGTTGGAAGGTTGGGAATGAATGTGAATGCACTAGGACGCCGTCCACACTCAGTTTCTGGCGGCCTGGGTCGTGCTGTTTCTCAACACGAGAGTCTTAGAAGACATCATTCCTCCGGGTGTGCGTACTCGTCTTCATCATCTTCCGGTAACTTGAGTTCTATCCTTCCTGCTGAGAGGGCCATCAGACACCAGAACAGCTGCCCGAGTAATCTAGGACATTTGGGACGATCCTTCCACACGTGCCAAAACCAGCTTCTTTACCGGAATCTCCTTTCTTGTATGGCCAGCAGCAGTCAACATTCAACTGACAGCAACCAACATTCTAGCGGCAGTCTACAACATTTCTCCAGCTCGGATGACACAGATACTGAAGTGAATACAGACAACTCTTCTAGTCATTCTCGTCAGTACGCTCGTGGGGCGGGCATGGTCCACCAAGGAAGCATCCCTTGCTCGCATCCCCACAGAAAATGTTCACAAAGTGACTTCAACGACAACGGCTCCAGTGACGGCGGGAGCCGGTCAGGCACACCATCTCACCATTCCGACGATTCACCATCTAGCCCCTGCAGGGTCAAATGTAGACTCACACATCAGATCAGCTTGACTAGGAGTCTTCCTGGAAATCTCAGCCCCAGCCAGCTGAGCCCGGCCTCATCACCAACGTCTTTGCGCTTGGAGAGTTCTTCACCAGTGTCCTTCAGATCTCTGGATTATATTCCTGGCCCCAGTGGAGTAACACCATCTGTAGACTCTCCGTGTAGTTCTCACCCACCCCTGCAGAGAAACGAGTCCATGGTGTACGAAGAGGATGTACCGGTTATCGTGAGGCGGCGAGGCTGCATGCTGAGGGTGAGGATAACCTCATTTCTGGACGTTGATGGAGAAGGACCTGGAGATTTGGTTACACCCATCCCTGTAAGTATTTTATGGTATTTTCCGAAACTGGTAAAGTTTTTGAATCCGCATCGCTGTTGGCATAAATACTAGGATCACTTGATGGGTCTAAAAGCTGGTTTGACTGCTGATCTGTATGCATGTATCACAACTAGTCTGCGTGCTTGCATTGCTCATTATCATCTTAATCATCGTTTTTTTATAATATCTAAATGCTAGTATCGAAACTTAAAAAAAAAAAAAAAAATTAGGTTGACTACTGATTGTTAATGTTTGTATGTCCGGCAGTCTAACTGTTTGTAACGCTACTGGTATTTAAAAAAAAATGTTCGTAGCACTGCTTATCTAAATGTTGGTATTATTCATGTTCTAAATGTTGGTATTACTGCTGGTCTAAATATTGGGTATTTCTGCAGGTCTAAATATTGGTATTACTGCTGGTCTAAATATTGGGTATTTCTGCAGGTCTAAATATTGGTATTACTGCTGGTCTAAATATTGGGTATTTCTGCAGGTCTAAATATTGGTATTACTGCTGGTCTAAATGTTGGTATTACTGCTGGTCTAAATATTGGGTATTTCTGCAGGTCTAAATGTTGGTATTACTGCTGGTCTAAATGTTGGTATTACTGCTGGTCTAAATGTTGGTATTACTGCTGGTCTAAATGTTGGTATCACTGCTGGTCTAAATGTTGGTATCACTGCTGGTCTAAATGTTGGTATTACTGCTGGTCTAAATGTTGGTATCACTGCTGGTCTAAATGTTGGTATTACTGCTGGTTTAAATGTTGGTATCACTGCTGGTCTAAATGTTGGTATTACTGCTGGTCTAAATGTTGGTATTACTGCTGGTCTAAATATTGGGTATTTCTGCAGGTCTAAATGTTGGTATTACTGCTGGTCTAAATGTTGGTATTACTGCTGGTCTAAATGTTGGTATTACTGCTGGTCTAAATGTTGGTATTACTGCTGGTCTAAATGTTGGTATCACTGCTGGTCTAAATGTTGGTATTACTGCTGGTCTAAATGTTGGTATCACTGCTGGTCTAAATGTTGGTATTACTGCTGGTTTAAATGTTGGTATCACTGCTGGTCTAAATGTTGGTATTACTGCTGGTCTAAATGTTGGTATTACTGCTGGTCTAAATATTGGGTATTTCTGCAGGTCTAAATGTTGGTATTACTGCTGGTCTAAATGTTGGTATTACTGCTGGTCTAAATGTTGGTATCACTGCTGGTCTAAATGTTGGTATTACTGCTGGTCTAAATGTTGGTATCACTGCTGGTCTAAATGTTGGTATTACTGCTGGTTTAAATGTTGGTATCACTGCTGGTCTAAATGTTGGTATTACTGCTGGTCTAAATGTTGGTATTACTGCTGGTCTAAATATTGGGTATTTCTGCAGGTCTAAATATTGGTATTACTGCTGGTCTAAATGTTAGTATCACTGTGGTCTAAATGTTGGTATCACTGCTGGTCTAAATGTTGGTATTACTGCTGGTTTAATGTTGGATTATTGCTGGTCTAAATATTGGTATTACTGCTGGTCTAAATGTTGGTATTACTGTTGGTCTAATGATGGTATTACTGCTGGTTTAATGTTTTATTACGGCTGGTCTAAATATTGCTTTACTACTAGTCTAATGTTGGTATTACTGCTGGTCTAAATGTTGGTATCACTGCTGGTCTAAATGTTGGTATCACTGCTGGTCTAAATGTTGGTATTACTGCTGGTCTAAATATTGGGTATTTCTGCAGGTCTAAATATTGGTATTACTGCTGGTCTAAATGTTAGTATCACTGTGGTCTAAATGTTGGTATCACTGCTGGTCTAAATGTTGGTATTACTGCTGGTTTAATGTTGGATTATTGCTGGTCTAAATATTGGTATTACTGCTGGTCTAAATATTGGTATTACTGCTGGTCTAAATGTTGGTATCACTGTTGGTCTAAACTAAATGTTGGCATTACTGCTGGTCTAAATATTGGTATTCAATCAATCAAAACCCTTTAGCTTCCCGAGGAGCATAGGCATTCAACAAACACATGCCAAGTCTTCATGCCCTGTGCCATCTGCTCAAGTTCTTTCCATGTTTTCCTCATCATTTTCACCTCTGTATCCAGTTCTCTTCTCCATGTGTTTTTTTTGTCTACCTCTGTCTCTCTTTCCCTGTGGATTCCATAACAAGGACTGCCTTGTAATGCTATCAACAGGTCTCCTCAATGTGTGTTCTATCCATCGCCAGCGTCTTCTTCTCAACTCTTGTTCCACTGGCACTTGTCTGGCTCTTGTCATCAATTCCACATTTGTGACTTTGTCATACCATTTCAGTCCTTCTATTCTACACAAGCACATCATCATAATCCTACTCACCCCCAAAGTAGCATAGGCCTTCAACAAACACATGCCAAGTCCTCCTGTCACGTGCCATCAGCTCAAGTTCTTTCCACGTTCTCCTCATCATTTTCACCACTGTTTCCAGCTCTCTTCTCCATGTGCTTCTTAGTCTACCTCTGCCTCTCTTGCCCTGGGGGTTCCAGAGCAAGGACTACCTTGTAATGCTATCAACAGGTTTCCTCAGTTTGTGTCCTATCCATCACCATCGTCTTCTTCTCATCTCTTGTTCCAGTGGCACTTGTCTGGTTCTTGTCATCAGTTCCACGTTGGTAACCTTGTCATACCACTTTAATCCTTCTATTCTACGCAAGCACCCATTTATTAAAGTCTGTAGCTTTTTTCTTGTTGTCTTAGTTGTTCTCCATGTCTCAGAGCCATACAATAGGACTGACTTCACATTTGAGTTGAAGATTCTTATTTTCGTGTTGGATCCGATTTCTCTTGATCTCTATATATTTCCCCAAGTTCAACCCTGTTGTCAATACCTGCATTTATTCTCATTATTTTAGTCTTTTCCCTGTGTATTTTCAGACCCAATTGCTGTGACCACTCATCGATTGTTTTCAATTTGTCCTGCATCTGATTACGGTTATGGGACAGAAGAGCCAAGTCATCAGCTAAATCCAGATCATCCAACTGCTTAGTCAGAGTCCACTGGATTCCATTTCTGTTGTGAGATGTCGATGTTTTCATAACTAAATCTATTGCTAGTAAGAAAAGAAATGGAGACAAGAGGCATCCCTGTCTCACTCCCGTTCTAATCCTAAATGGTTCTGTAAGTTGTCCTTCATGAAGAACTCTGCATGTCAGATCTTCATGGGTCTTCCTTATTAAGTTAATGATCTTCATGGGAGCTCCATAATGCCTCATCAATTTCCAAAGTGATTCTCTGTCTACACTGTCAAATGCCTTTTCATAGTCCACGAATCCGATGTATAGCGGCAAATTCCATTCCAGACTTTGTTCAACTACTATTCTCAATGTGGCTATCTGGTCTGTACAGGATCTGTTTTGTCGAAAACCAGCTTGTTCATCTCTCAGTCGTTTGTCTATAGACTCTTTTGATCTCTCAAGGATGATTCTGTTTAATACTTTTCCTGGCACTGATAGTAACATTATTCCTCTATAATTTGTGCACTCTTGTAAATTTCCCTTCTTAGGCAACTTAACCAGATATCCTTCCTTCCATTCTGCTGGTATTTCCTCTCTCTCCCAGACTTTGCCAAGTAGTTTGTATAATATCTCTGTAGAGGAATCAATATCTTCTTTGATGGCCTCTGCTGGAATTCCGCCTGGACCAGCTGCTTTTCCATTTTTCAGAAGCTTTATGGCTTTCCTTATTTCTTCACTACTTGGTCGTTCACAGCTGATTAATAACTCCTCGTCTGCTGGCTGGATGAATGGGGGATTAGTTGGAGCTGGTCTATTGAGAGGTTCCTCAAAATGTTCTGTCCATCTCTTCATTTGTTCTTGTATATTACTAAGCAATTTTCCATTCTTATCTTTTATGAGGACATTTGCTTCCTTATATTTCCCTGTAAGCTTCTTTGTGTTGTTGAATAGGTCCCTCATATTTACTTTGGCTGCAGCTTCCTCTGCCTCCCTTGCCAACTCTTCAATATACTTCTTTTGATGTTTCTTCTTACTTCTTTGTTTGCTTCTATTTATACTTCATGAGCCTTGGCTTTGGAGCTTCTGGTTTTGCTTCTGTTTAAATCTGCTTTCTTGTTTTTCCTGTCTTCTATCTTACTAATGATTTCTGTTGTTATCCAGGCTTTGTGCTGATGTTCTCTTTTTCTCAGTACTTCTTCACATGTCTCGTTCCATATATTTTTTACTTGTTGCCAGTGGTCTTCCGTATCTGCTTCATCTTCCAGCTGTTGGAGTACTTGGTATTTGTTGGATACGTTGATTGAACATTTTTCTCTTATTTCCTGATTTCTTAGATATCCCACATTATACTGTTGTCTATAGCTATATAATGTTGTAAATTTCTTGAATTTTAATTTTGTTTTAGCCAACAGAAGATGGTGGCCTGGTACCACATCTGCTCCTCTATATACTTTTACATCATGCAATGATGACCCAAACTTCTTACTTATGCATATGTGATCAATCTGGTTCTCAGTTCTGTGGTCTGGTGATATCCATGTTGCTTTATGTATTCTTTTATGTGGAAATATGCTTCCTCCTATAGCTAGTTGATTTGAAGCACAGAAGTTAGCTATTAGTCCCCCATTCTCGTTCATCATACCTAATCCATGCTTTCCCATGATTTCTTCAAAGCCAGTGTTGTCTGTTCCTATTTTCGCGTTTAGGTCCCTGATGCGTGATGCCATATGATGATGGATGGTATCCGCATGTCTGGTTTTGTGAAGTGTGTAGATGATATACAGTCAAACAATGATCATACAAAAACAGGGCAATCCACACAAGGACGTCAGTTAACTCACGACGTATAAAGTCAATGATGCTTGTAACAGCTAGTGACGTTTTTCTGTATCATTTATTGTGGACGCCACAGTGACAAAATGTATACGCGAATATGTAGGTACATCAGACAGTCATTATCACAGCAACAATGTCAGTATAGCAATGGACGGTAGACAGCATCATAATAAAGGTGATTCACAGGCATGTCAATACATTATAAGGCTGTAATGTAGTCGGGAAAATTCTCCATCCCTTTCTATCTTAGCCAGAAGATAACCAGATGTATGAGATCAGTTCACTCTCCTTAATCTGACTTCAGCAAGACAGACACGTCTGCCGAAGTATAAATAATGTCCTCAAAAATATCCTCTAGATAACAAAGGTTTTCCAAACCTAGTTCATGTAACAAAGTAGCAAGTAATGGTCCTTGGGACATGCATCAACCGATGCAGTACAATACAGCGACATGTGAGCTGGGAAAACATCTCGTGACGACGCCTTTCGAAGACAGGCTATGAATCAAAAATCGCTCACGACCAAAAATCGATAGAGTTAATGAAAAGTTAATTTACCTTGCCTTCAGGAAATACACAGAAATATTACGCCTCCCGGCATGTGGAAATACACTAGAGGTATTATCTCGAATAAACGAAATATCCATTAAGAGGACTTCACATTCCTGACAGAACAAAAAAATAGCGGAGATCCCCTCTCAGCGAGGCATCTTTCTAGCTATTCAAAATCGCTCACTGGACTGGTGGGCGGAAATCGATCGACCAAGAAGCAAGACCAGTCATGCGCAGTCCAGCGCAAAATGACCACAGCTCAGAACTTAAGACGCAAGGACCTTTACTACGAACCAGCGTAAGAATGATTACCTTAAAAGGATAAACCAACAGGTTGCCAACCGTTTTTCTGAGAAAACGGCCTAGCATAGCAAACTTAACTGCATTCAATACCAACGCGAGGAGACAGCTGCTTACCGAGAAAAGTGACTATAAATTTCAAGCAGTTGTTGCCCTTGCGTTACAAAATATATATTGTAATAAAACGATGTTGCGAGAATTTCTCACGCAACATATCACCACCTCCTCCCGATAAAAAAAAAATGTGGAACATATTTTTTTTTAAATATCAAAGAGCATGCGATAAGCGGCTCAAAACGCACGAATTATGCGCTGATAATTAATTAAATTGCCTAACATGAGGCTAAATATAGAGTGTCTGGTGAGGATATACCTCAACAGAAAAATAAATATGTCTCAAAAAATATTCACATCGGGGAGGTGTCACCAACACACATCACGTTAGCATGTAAACACAATATACGTATGCAAGTTACCATAGTCATCATTAAATAGCATAATCTAATATTGTCTTTAAAAATGGATGTACAAATCTGATAGGAAAATTTAAATAGTACATTATTTGACATGTAATGACATAAGTACATAGTAAAGTTAAACTACATGACGATCCAGGACATATCCTCTGGCATTCCGAGGGTAAGTACACAATCTAGAACTCGTCATGCTTGATAATAGTAAGGTAAGTCCTCAGCTCATCAATGACATTCTGAGAAAGTACAAGCAATATAATGCTAATTAATAACTAATATGCTTCATAAGGTACAATACATTATTAATAATTGTGGCTGTTTAGTAAACTAACGGCCCTTATATTAACCACTCAGTCTTCCTCTATCATCTTAAAAAACGAACAGAAGAAGATGATAACAAAGCACGATAGTGTGTACATATAAAGTGAGTACAGATGTGCTAATCTATTGTAGTAATATAGGTGTGTTATGACTCTGTAATATATGGAAATATAGGACAGAAGTATTAGTTGGAGTCATGTGGGCATCTAGACAAAATGTCAGCCATCACATTATCCGCACCACGGATAGCTCGTACCGTGAAGTGAAAAGGTTGAAGAGCTATAGCATATCGAGTGGATCTCGAACTCTTCAAATTCTTAGTCTGAATAGCTGTAAGAGCTTTCTGATCAGTCTCTAGAATGAAATGTGCGCCCAGGAGGAATCTTTGTAGTTTTAGAATTGACCAAACCATCGCTAACAACTCACGGTCTAAAACCGAGTAGTTCCTCTCTGCCGCATTTAGTTTTCTAGAAATGTACATAACAGGATGCAGAGTATTTGCATATTCTTGCATCAGTGCTGCTCCAATCCCAGTGGATGAAGCATCACTCGAAGAACAAAAAGTCCTATCAAGAGTAGGTAATCTTAAGATGGGAGGAGAAGAAAATATATTCTTGATTTGGTCTAGTGAAGATTGGCATTCTTCAGACCAACGGACCAGATTAGGCGAACCTTTCTTCAACAATGTTGAGAGAGGTGCCATGATCGAAGATAAATTTGGAATAAATCTCCCATAAAATTGAATTAAACCTAAGAGACTCCTAACTTGTTTCTTCGTTTTAGGAACAGAGATGTTCAGTATTTTGGAAGTATTGTGGTCTTCTGTCTTCAAGAGACCATGACCAACACGATGACCCAGGAAAGAGATTTCACCAAAACCAACAAAAGCTTTAGAAGGTTTTGCTGTCAAATTATTCTCACGTAGAGTGGACAGTAAGTCATATAACCCTAAATAGTGATCTTCCCAGGTATCACTGAAGAGACAGCTGTCATCTAAGTATGCGATGACATCCGAACGATGTGACAGAATTCGACGCATCATGCGAACGAAAGTGGCAGGGGCGTTCATGAGACCAAAAGGCATAACATTCCATTGAAATAGACCCCTAGGTGTAGAAAAAGCAGTAAGAGGTTTGGCATGCTCTGCTAAAGGCACTTGCCAATAACCTTTAGACAAGTCAAGTTTAGTGAAGAATCTAGAATTAGAAAGTCTAATCAGTAGATCTTCTAACAAAGGCATCGGTTCAGCATCGAACTTTGTGACCTGATTCAATTTGCGATAATCAACGCAAATTCGTATGTTCTTATCCTTCTTCCGGACAATAACCATGGAAGAAGAATATGGTGAAGTCGATGGTTCAATTATATTTAATTGAATCATTTCATCCAATTCCTTTTCCACTTGCGACTGAAAGTGTATAGGGATAGGATAAGGCCTAACCCTAATTGGATTATTGTCGGTAAGAATTATGTCATGTTCTATGACATCTGTGTGTCCAGGAATGTCAGTGAGAACATCCTGAAATGTTTGTAACATCGACGAGACTTGTCGATGTTCGTCACCAGAAAGATTAGGAGAAACAGAAACGTTTTTCCAAGATTCCGTGGAATGTAATGGAACCACTGGAAGGGGAAGATTGACATCAGAGAAGGTAGATTCCTCATCCTGTATGACAGACAGGGATGAATAATGACCGTGAGGTGCAGGAGCATCATCCGTTGCCTGGAAAATAGGCAGCAAATAGTCCGGACGTTCGTGAAATTCCGAAAGCATGTTTATGTGGAAAGTTTTATGCTTTCCATCAATATCGACCACATAGTCAACATCGGAAATCCGAGAGACTATTGCATACGGACCTTTCCATGCAATAAGAAGTCTATTTTCCCTACTGGGGAGTAGGACGAATGCTTTGTCACCTGGACAAAGTTGTCGTAGACATCTATTCTTGTTAGCAAACTGTCTTGCCTTCTCTTTAGCAATTTCTGATGAAGCAGTTGCTAGCTTACATGCCTCAATGATCTTTTGTCTAAGAGCAATGACATACTCATATGAGGATTGAGTTTCATCGCTAATATCATCGGCAGTGATGAGATCGTGTAATAAAGACATAGGGCCGCGCGGACGCGCGCCAAAGACAAGTTCGAAGGGAGAAAATCCTGTGTGTTCATTAGGGACTTCTCTATAGGCAAAGAGAGCCGCGGGTAAAACCCTGTCCCAATCTTGAGGATGATCTTCAGTTATCTTACCAAGCAAAGTCTTGAGCGTTCTATTCAGACGCTCAACTAACCCATTAGACATAGGATGGTAGATACTACTGAGAGATCGTTCAATATGTAAGGTAGACATTACCTGTGACATAGTGTCAGATATGAGTTGAGTGCCATGGTCTGACAATATTTCTCTGGGGAACCCCAAGCGAGAAAATATCAGCCAAAGAGCATCTGCGATATCTGTAGTAGATATGCTCTTAAGAGGAATAGCCTCTGGCCAACGTGTGCACATATCGACACATGTAAGGATGAACTGATGTCCTCTGGCCGACTTGACCTTAAAAGGGCCAATAATATCTATGGCCATTTTCTGAAACGGCCGAATAGGAATGTCAGCAGCCTGGATAGGCGCAGCATGTCGTGGTCCTCTAGATTTGACCTCCTGACATACCTTGCATGATCGGCAGTAAATACGAATGTCCTTGTTGACAAAAGGCCAAAAGAAAGCCGCAAGGACTCTCGACTTCGTACGGGAAAAAACCCATATGTCCAGCACATTGCGAGTCATGAGCATGTTGCAATATTTGCACTCTCATGCTCTTGGGAACAAGAATTTGCGAATGTGCCGACGTAGTCGAATCTTGTACCATACGTACAAGTACGCCGTTTCTCATTGCAATCCAAGATTTTCTATTTGTATCCTGATTCGGATCACCTTTCTTCGCAAGAACGAAGAATTTTTTTAAAGAAGGATCTTCTTCTTGCAATTTTATGAAAGAGTCACGAGTAATTACTAAGTGACTATCTTGGCTATCAACTTCATTATCACTATTCAGTGAAGTTTCGGGTGTTTGTAGAGCTTGTGCTCTTGTAACTACTGCATTTGTAGCTTGCATGTTATTATCTTCCCAAGCAGCAATCTGCTGTGGGGTACACTCCCTAACTCCGTGAATACGACCAATAATAAGGTCCGCAATAGGATTAGGTAAGAGACAAGCATGCACATCTCCAGTAAAGAAAGGAGTGGCAATGCGAATTACAGCAGTAGGATATTTTTCTAGAGTGCCGCCAAATGTGACACATTTAATAACCCTTCCTGTAGCACAAGATGGATCTACAAGCGATTGTCTAACACCAATAGTGGTGCATCCGGAATCGAAAAGTAGTGAGACCGGAGTATCATTAACAAGACCCTTATGTAGGATTAAAGAACCCCTCCCGTCATGCGCAACAGCAGCAGGAAGAGCGGGAAGTGGGTGACCACAACTCAAAGTAGTTATGGTACCCGGTTCGAATAAAGTACTGCATTGGGGGCATTTGTTTGCTCTCTCAAAGTCAAAAGCAGAACCAGTGACAGCGTCAAAGTTTTTACTATCAACAACATGATTACAGGCTCCCTCAGTTTCCTGTTGTACAGAATTAGCCTGCTGATATCTCTTTTTTTTGTGTTGAGATCTACCCCGACTATTATTACCTCTGAAGTTATCAGAGTTATTATTATCTCTGCAGTTATTATTGTCTCTATTGTAATTGTTATCCTGGTTCGAATTCCAGTTTCCACGATTACTATCATGTTCACATTGATGCGAACATCTATTTGTTTGGTTCTGAGGTCTTCGGCAGGAATAACCTCTATTACCATATCCTCTTTTGAAATGCTTATAATTATTAGGGTGATAGTAACGAGTACTATCAGGTTGTCTCCAATTCTTCGAAGAAGAATCACCATGAAATTGATTTCCATGATTTTGACAGAAATTACCGCTACTCTTTCTATCAAAATTTTGTTGGGATCTACGAGCAAAGTTTTGACCATACGGAGCTGCCGAAGCAACTGGTAAACCTTCTTTCACCTTAGAGTTACCCATGGTTATGTGTGGGTGCGCAGTTACGTATTGGCAACAGAAATCTTCCATTTCTTTTATTGTTTTAGGTTTTCGTTCATGAAGGAAAGCAAGGAAAGACTCATTGACAGACGACATGACTTTGTCTCTAAGTATTAAGTCCATAAGTCCTTCATAAGTTTTTTCCGTCTTAGATAGTTCAACCCATCGTGAGAAAGTAATGCGTAGTCTTGCAATAAACTCGGAGAATTCAACTCCATTTTCAGGTAACATGTTTTTAAATTGTAGACGATAGCCGTCTTCGTTAAGCTGATATTTCTTTAACAAAGCGGCCCTGACAACCTCATAATTGTTCTTGTCAGGTTCATCCACCATATTTAATATACTTAGAGCTTTACCTGTCAGTATCCCTGATAACTGATAAACATATTTTGCTTTGTCTATGTTATGAGCTGTACATGCTTGTTCAAATCTGTCCAGATAGAACATTATGTCATCACTGGAAGGACTAAATGTTGGTAACTTAAACTTAAAAGTATCATTATTAGCCTTACCAGAAGATGAACCCTTGTTTGAATCATTACCATTACTCATGCTCGTCAATTTCAATTTTTCCAACTCTAAAGCTAAGACCTTTTCTTCATGTTCCATTTTTGCTTTCTCTTTCATCTCATCAGACTCTCTCTGTAATCTTCTTTCCTCAGCCTGAGCCTCTTTTTGAAGTCTTTCATTTTCAGCTTCTTTTTCAAGTCTTTTATTCTCAGCCTCTTTTTCAAGTCTTTTTTTTCAGCTTTTTGAAGTCTTCTCAGCTTTAGCTGTAGCTGGAGTTTTCTTTCCTCAGCTTCTGATTCCCTTTTTTGTTTTTCCATTTCCATTTGGAATCTTTTTTCATCCACCTGCATCTGCAGTTTCTTTTGTTCAGCTTCCATTGCTTTATCATATCGAGCAGTTGCAAATTCTTCTAACTTATCACCAGTCTTCCCAAGCAATTTACCCTGCTCAATAAAGTGCTCAAATGTAGACATGTTGTCTAACATATGAGTCCAAAACCTGAAATAATTAACTAATTTATTTCAAACCTAAGTGTAACAAGTCTTAATTAAGCACTTGTATATTCACATCCCATTTATTATCCCAGTCTCTGTGGGAAACTATTCTCCAATCAAAGAACTTGTATATGAAATATCAGCACTCAATTCTTGATCATAAGTGCACTTCTCATTCAATAGTGCACGAACGGGGGTTTAAATCACAAATAGCTGGTTGTAGGGGAGGGGGGATGAAGCGTTAAGGTATTGGTAAATGGGTAAAAACATTGAAAATTGTGTGGTAAAACAAATGCAAAATCAATGGTGGTAATCTATCTATGTGTGTCCTAGGGGTGGGGGCGGGGGGGGGGGGGGGGGGGGGGTTGGTGGTGTGGAGGGGGTGAGAGGTTAGGTTGTGTTCGGGGGGGGGGTGGGGGTGGGAGAGGATACTATGTGAATAATCAAGTGTAAACTAATAAATTGAGGATTAACCGCCGCATGCTAAGGTGTGGGTTGGTTGTCAGGAATGATTGTGGGGTTGGGTGGGGGGGGTTGTCGGGGTTTTGGGGGGTACTTGGGTTTTGGGGTATTGGTTAGGTGGGATGGTGGTGGATGGTGTAGGGGTATAGGTATCAGCGAACAAATACATAAAACGGAATGGATTGGTTCGTTGTTTTTAAAAAGTCGTTCGCAGAGATAAAAAGAAGACGTA
>JAMPIV010007825.1:0-51484 GCA_024509875.1 Oreohelix idahoensis | reverse complement strand
GGCCTCTCCACAACCAATAATGACACTTAGATGGGTGTGCTGTCAATTCCCGTTTCATTAATCAACTAAACAACATGGAGAGTGCTTACTACGTGTTCCACGAATGTAAGTGGTAGGCAATCAGCATATCATTCCATGGAAGGTTGGTGCTCATGAGGATTTTGTAATGGGGGGGATTCACAACAATTTCCTCATCATTCTGGTGAAGACTACTTGGACGCATTCTTTAAACCAAAAGGGAGTACATTGAACTCGTAATGTCCAATCCGGGTGTACTAAAGGGCTAACAGTTTTCTAACTTATGGTTTCACTGGTATTTGGTAGTATCCCTTGCTTAGATCTACTTTTGAAAAATACCGAGCTTTACTCAAAGTAGCAAAACAAACTGATTTGTGTCAGGTAATGGGTCTACCTGAGATAAGTGATAGCATATTCGTATCCTATAAATCAATGCCTAACCTGTGTTCTCCACTAGGCTTCCTGAATAGCACCACATCTTGAGCTGTAGGGAGATTAGGAACTTGGAAATACTTTTCTCTTTAATGAGATAATCATATCCTCATCCTAGAGTGCCTGTCCTTTTAGCAATACGGTATAGGGTATGTTCCGCATACAACTGGTGTAGGGTCAGTTCATTCGTCACTAGTCATTACTCTAAACAGATTAGTCCACCCCGGCTTATCTGTGAGTACATTCAGCATGGATTTCTAAACCCTCCTGAAACCTTTTTCCTCTGCTCCAGAAGTTAAAATGTTCACTCACATTTAACTGAGCACTAGCTGTCCGTAGTTGAGTCGGGGGTATTCCATGGAGGACAATTGGTTCATCCTGCATTTCATGTTGGCAATGGCCAGGGTCATGATATGGGCAACTTCTGCTGCTTCCCTGGTCATAAATACTTTTTAAGAAGGTTGACCTGATACACCTTTCCTTTCTTTCTTGTCTATCTTGATAGTTGGTCGGGAAAGTTTTTTCCTCAATATGACGTAGGGTCCCTGCCCTCCAATTTGCAAATTTATGAATTTGCTGCTGGGCAACAGTAAACAGAACCTTTTTTATTTACCACCTCAAGTTCCCTATCTTTTTGCTGTTTTATTGTAGTAAGGCAGGCTGCTTCTCCTGGCCTGTCTCAAGTTATCATTTGCCCAGTTTCCAACTTGTTTTCAACGAGATGTCAACTCGTTGACGTATTGGTATGAAGAAGTCACGGTTTCTTCTGCTTTTTCATAGTCCATGTCCGCAACAATGCTTCCAGTGGACCTTTGATTGGTCGTCTACACAACAATGTAGCTTGAGACCAATCCTTGTGGAGTTATGTGGGACTTTCCCTATACGGCAAAATAGTGCTGAGGGTAAGTATGTGTCCCCAAGTTTCAGGTTTCTCACCAGCGAACTTACTAAGGATTGAAAAATGAAGCGTGCATTGAACCGCTTCTACTTGACCATTCCTTGGGCGTGGTACGGGGCTACAGTGATAAAGTCTAGCTTGAAATAACCTTGATACTTCTTGTGTTCGTTTTCCCCTAAACTGAGAACCATTGTCAGTCAATATTTGATGTGGGAAACCTAATCGGGTGAATATTGTTAACAGTGCCTCTGCCACATGTTTCGAATCTATCGATGACAATTGCTACTGCTCTCCCCACATAGATCAAGATATCGACCATGGTTAAGATCTATGCCATTTCTCTTCTTGGTCCTACTGAGGGGTCCAACAATATCCACGGCAAAGCACGTTCCGAGGCGTTCCCATAATGGGCATTTCTCCCAGTGTTGCTGGTGCAGTCACTATTTTAGGAGCTACTCTTTGGCATTCTGGACAGGATCTCAACCATACTCTTTATGTCCTCTGTGATCCCTGGCCAAAAGTAGTGACAGGCTATCCGTTGTCCAGTGGCCCCTATTCCCATATGTCCACTGAAGGGTATAGCATGTCCTAGCTTCATAACCTGCTCCCTGTATGATTTTGGCACTACAAGCTGTCCATGTCCTTTTCGGTCCTGTTCCAGCTTATTCTATATAAGGTAGGCCTTTTTTTCATAATATAAATCTCCTTCCTCTGGAGGGTTATGGCTTTTAGGTAATTTGCCAAAGCAAGGCTTCAATGTACTGTCAGCAGTTTGAGCCTTTCTCATCTCTTCTGGATGAGTATTGATGATAGTGTCCTCCTCTTTCTTAGAGCTTGCCCCTGGTCTGGGACTGGTTGCCATCACTATGGGTCTTATAGGTTGTCCTAGAAAGACCTATCTACATCCCAGTATTAAATGGGTAAAATAGGGTTGTCCATCACTGCTGCTTTGATACTCTCCTTCCACATAGCGAGATCTTATGTGATTCGGGCTATGGGGCAGTGTCATGGTTCCTGCTCCCTTGACTGGTCCTCTGATTCCACTGTTTCTGTGGTTATCTGTTCCGGACTCACCAGAGAAGAGCACACTACTGAGACAAAAGTCGCTAGGCCTGTATCTTATTAAGCACAGTTACTTGGGTGCCATTCAAGGGTCCACTTCCTTCACAGACCAGGGGGATGATGGTGGTCATTCTGACTATCTGGCCAGGACCTTCCTTCCCTTATTCTCAGTTGTAAGGCATGCAAGCGTGATGAGGAGGGTTTTTTCCCGTCCTGCATTCCGCAGTATTTGTGGTTACTCATATTGGCAAGATTTACACCTACCTTTCCTTCCTGTCCTGGAGGTTTTCTTTTCTGATCCCCCTTAGAGAGGTTTTTGGTCTTATAATCATTTCTGTGTTTGTTCCTTGTTTGGAAATTGTCCCTGTGTTTCATAAGTTTGTAAAGTTTTTGTGAATGTTTGAAGTTTCTCACCCCCTGCTTCTTCTTCCTTTCCTGATACTTCTGACTGAGCGGCTTGATATCTTATCATCCTGGTTAAAATATCTTCCAAATCTCGGATTCAGCTCCTTGTTTCCATAAGAAATTTTCTCATTTATACTTGAACGGCATGGATTCTCCTCAGTTGCTCCATCATGACAATTTCTTTTATATCTTTGACACATTTCCTACGCTAAATCCATTTTGGACAGATAAGATTTCCCCAATCTGGCAAAAAACTGGGTGATAGTTTTTCCTCCTGGAAAGTAGCTATCAGCAGTTCGGAATCTCTTTCTATAAGATTCAGAATTCTTTTTCGTGTACGCTGACCAGTAAAGCTTGTTTTTAAGATTTCAGGTAAATCTTCCTGGTTCTTCCTTTTGAGAGTTTTTAAATAAACAAAACGTATGAAACTCCCTCAACCCCCTGAGATACGCATATAAGGCTTCCGATTTTTCCTTTTTTCCAATCCATAGGTAGAGGCCAGTCTCTCATACAATCCAGGTACGACTCCAATGGGCGTCCTCTTTTTCATATAAATGGATCCAGGTGGTAAAACTCATGGCTTCCCAATTGGCTCCATTTGGCCTGCCGCGCTATGGTTGGAGCTACTCTCAGAGTGAGGGGTGAGCTAGCACCATGATTGCTAGCTGCTTTGCTCCCTGGAGTTCAAGTTCCTTTAAACTTAACTCATCATGCGCTCTTTGTAACCTTCTTTCTTCAGCTTCCAAAATTAGTCTCTTTTCTTCTCTTTTCCAGTCTTCTTTTGGCTATCTCGTCTCTGCTCTAATTTTCTTAGCTTCTCAGTCTCAACTTCCATTCTTTTTTTAGTCTCGTCTTTCCCATTAGCTTCTCTCCCAACTTCTTCATCTAATTTCTTAGCTTTCAATTTCAGACTTCACAGAGCCCACTCAACTTCCATTCTTTTGGTCTCTCTATCTAAATATTTATCCACTTCAGTTTTGTGATATATCCGAATTAAGCATCTCCTGTCATAAACCCAAGTCTTTTCCTTCCTGCATAATCGCAGCTCTAAAACTTTTTTTACCAATTCAACAATTCAGCCATGATGCTTCTTACTTACCAAGGGTATATAATTTTAATCTTCACTAACAAACTAACTTAATTTAAAATCAATTAAAATTACTTTGAACAATGACAAATCCCTTAAAAAACCAAAACCTTGTGAGCGTTTTATCCTATTTATACTTCGTACTCCAATGGTACTACTATATTTTACACCCAAACAAATTTCTAAGTTTATTGTTTTTAGTAATTTTTTTTTTCTAATTTTTTTTTTTTTTTCCAAAAAAAAAAAATTTATTTTTATTACAAACTATTTGTGGCTCAAGCATAGAAGAATACATAGCTAGTGGCCCAGGGGGGCCCAGTGTACAAACTAATATCCCACGCGAAACGAGCCCCCCAATGTAGCGAAAGTTTTTCCTAGTATGATAGTAGTGGTAGAGCAGAAGTAGAATCTCTCTCCAGAAAGTATGAAGTTCCAGTGCCCGAGAAGTACACTGGTATCACAAGTGAGTTACAGCTGTGAATACTCTGAGCTGGACAATAGATTTAAGCTTCAGAAGTAATAAGATGCTACTTTACGCTAGTCGTAACCCTATGTGATAATTATAATTAAATTAGAAAAAGTAACTCAAAATTTAACAAGTTAAAAATTTAACAAGTCAAATGAGTACAATTATCCAATTTTATTATGTACATCTATAATATTCATGTTCATTACTTGCTAATGAATAAATGGGTGTTGGAAGATGGTAAAATGTATGATTATTTACAGTTACAAATTAAAATAACTAATAGAAAAAGTCTTGGATTTATCTTCCACTGAATTTATAAACAAGTTTGTCACATTATCTCTTGCCATCTAGTTTTCATCATTAGAAAGTCGTTTTAGAACTGCTCACAGGATTTGTTGGATGGAAATATATAAACTCAACTTTATCCACGTCTGCTCGAGGTTCCTCCGACACACTGGAGTACGGAAGACTTTCCTTCAGCCCGCCCTATAACTACGGGGGACTAAGGTGTTGAAGTTTGGTTGACCTCTAGGCTTCAGTGAGCTGGATCAACTTCTTCTAGTCTTTAGTTTCTCGATCAGGAATGATCATAAACATTGATCATAAAAACCTAGAACAAGAAGTAATAGGTGGCCATTGTTCTAACAATCTCACCACCCTCTGCTGTTCATGATGCGACCATGTCTTCAGTGTTTGTATGTAAATGAATGAATCATGGTAGTATATTACAGAGATAGCATGATAAGATATTGAATAAGGTGCAGAATTAACAATATACATGAATAAATCACATGTTATGATACATGGGTACGATACAACCTCTGCCCTCCACTTATGGATGTCAAGTCACTTATGTACTTGCTGGTATGTCGTAAGCTTCCAGGCAAGAATTAGCCATAATATATTTGGCTAACCAATTAATGGTTATGCTTCCTGACAATGCCGGTGAAGGTTATCTCTGGTGAGCGTCATTCCCTTTTTTATTATATCTGCTACAATCAATCAGAAATAAAATCTGAAATAAAATGATATTAGTAATACATATATTTTTAATAAACTTACATACCCTCTTAGGATTAATAAGCTCACGGTGAGACTGTATTGGCTTAACTTAATCTGCCCTGCATGCAGCGTGAAAATAGAACTTTCTTGCAGAGGCTGTCCTCCAGTTTCTCACTCTGGCTTCTGGATTTGGTGTGTGATTTACAATGCGCCGCTCTGTCCTTATATTTCAGTCTCTCGCGCGTACGAGAAAGCAGCTCCCAAATTCCCCAAAAGATTTTAGTTTCATCTCCTGTTTTGAAGCTATTTGAAACAATCTGTGCTTTTCCTGTACTCGTTTTTCTCTTCTGTCACTCACACACTTATCTCCTTCCTTCCTTCCTATATATCATTTCCTTTTCCCCATATGGGGCTTTCATTACATATAAGTTTTATACAATTCCGTTGAGGCTTGTTAGTGTAATAAATTTTTAAAGATTATTAGCTAACTTTTAGCCAATGTGATGAAGGTGAAAAATATTAATTATCTTTAAAACTATTTATATTTGAATAATATCCTTTTGGATATAATTCCTAGCCTATCTCCTTTGTTGAGTTATATTTATTTAATATTATTCCAACCATGCGTTCTCCTGTAGTGAATAATTTAATGTCCAGTAAATGCAAACTTTTAAAGTCGGCCATACATTCCTATATAGCTATTTCCTCATTCTTCAGTAATACTGTATGGCTTTTAACCGTAAGTCACATTTCCGCTGTCTACCAACTTCAAAGAAAGACCGCAGCGCTGACCTTGCGCTGGTGTGTGTGGGTGTCGCGTGGGCGTGTCGCGCTACAACCAAGCAAGTGTTTACCAAATCTCGCTACAACACACTAGCACAAAAAGTTTACACATGTACATGCTAGTACACGTATGCACACACGTTAATGCTCTGTTACAATGTACATTGTTATCATCATTTATCAGTTCTCCACGAAGCATATGCCTTCAACAAACTTATTCCAAGTCTGTCTGTTCCGTGCCATCGGCTCAAGATCTTTTTGTAAAGTTTTCCTTATTCCTTTCATATCTATCTCCAGTGCCCTTCTCCGTGTGTTCTCCCATCTCCTCTACCTCTCTTACTGCAGAGATTCCAGAACAAGGACTGCCTTGTAACACTGTCAGCAGGTTTCCTCAATGTGTGTCCTATCTATCGCCAGCGTCATCTTCTCGTCTCTTCTTCTTCTGGCACTTGTGTGGTTCTTATCATCAGTTCGTCATAAGTGATCGTGTCATACCGTTTCAATTCTTATATTCTAATAATATACACACACACACATATATATTTTTGCATAAATACACATTGAAATAGTTATAATCCGTTACAAATACCCATATATACACATTAATATTATGGCACAAATATACATCTATATACATTTACACACGCACGAATACGCACCCACATACACATGTACGCTAGAACACACATGCTGCTGTTCTTCTATTTATAAAGTAATATTTATGTACCCTCATTCTTCATATCTGTTGAAGTTTTTGATCAACTTGCAGAGGAAGGAGACCACTCTAATCCTAATAAAATTCTCGATTTGCTCCAGAACCACTGCAGCTCACGCAACAATGAAGTATTACATACGTTCAGATTCTGGAACACACCTCTTCAAGATCCTTTTAATTCCTTTTTGACTGAGCTGAGAACTAAGGCAGATTTGTGCAACTTTAACGACAAGGATCGTATGATAAGAGACAAAATTGTCTTTACTGTAAACAAAAGGTTACAAGAGAAGCTCTTGAGAGAAGCTGACCTCGATCTAAAGAAAGCCATTCACATATGTAGAGTCTTCGAGCAAACTTGAAACGACATAAGAGAGATGAGTAATACAGTACAACCTTCTGAAGCAAGGTTGAAAAGGTACAGAAAAAATCACTCAACCATAAACCTCCCAAGAGAGACACTGGGCATGCTGCTGATAAAGCCTATCAAAGTAACACTGACAGCGGGTACTTTGAACCTAGAAAGGAGTGTCATTACTACGGACAGAAACATCTATTAATTAAGAAAAAGTGTCCTGCATGGGGAAAGTTTTGTTCAAATTGTGGGGGAAGAAACCATTTCAAAGTTAAATGCAAGAAAGTTCATACTGTTCACACAGAGTCAGTGGAAGATTCTGAAGTTTTTCTTAATTGTGTGAAGTCTAGCAAAGCTTGTACATCTGCACAACTCATTGTCAATGGAAAAATGGTAAAATTTCAGTTAGACACAGCAGCTGATGTGAATACAATCTGTCAACGCTTTGTGATGCAAGAACAACTGTTACCCACTAAACAGAGGCTTGTTATGTGGAATGGTACTAAGATGACTCCACTGGGAGAAGTTCTATTAACTGCTGAGAATCCTAAGACTGGGACAAAACACAATATAAGGTTTACTGTTGTGAAAAATAGATTCACATGCTTGCTGGGCAACAACACACTGCAGGATCTACAGTTTGTGACAGTCAACACAAACAAATTTATTGCTAAGGTGGCTACTGACAGTTCAGATAATGATCATAACTCTGATAGCCATCTAGGTGTCCTGGGTGAAGCTGTGTTGCATATTGATCCTAATATTCGTCCAAAGGCACTGCCGTGCAGAAAAATACCATTTTCACTTAAGAGCAAGGTAAAGTCAGAGCTTCAAAATTTAATGAACAGAGGCATATTAATACCAGTAGAGGAACCGACTGAATGGGTTAACCAAATGGCTGTTGTTGAAAAGTCTGATGGTTCCTTAAGAATATGTATTGATCCTAGACCCCTGAATGAAGCTTTGCAGAGAGAACATTACAGATTACCAACTTTGGATGATGTATTGCCTGAACTCAATAATGCCAAGATTTTCACAAAGCTGGTGGGGGGCAAGCGTTCGTTTCGTTGCCCTCGTCAAGAACGCTGGCGGTCGCTGTCTCGCAGTCGCATCTCCGTATCGTGGCTCGACAACAGTCTCGAAAAACGGCCCCGCTCTCGCAACGAGTCGTGGGCCGGCAGTCAGTAATCTGGTGTCGCTTTCGGCCAGTCCTGTCCGACTAGTCGGCAGGTGGCCAGTGGTTCTCGCAAGAATAAAATCGCCGGGGCCGCCGGGATCCGCTCTGCACAGAGCGCTGTCTCTCTCCCCGCGCGAGCGACGAAATGCTCTGTTCAGACAGTTATCTGGTTGATCCTGCCAGTAGTCATATGCTTGTCTCAAAGATTAAGCCATGCATGTCTAAGTTCACACTGTCTCACGGTGAAACCGCGAATGGCTCATTAAATCAGTCGAGGTTCCTTAGATGACACGATCCTACTTGGATAACTGTGGCAATTCTAGAGCTAATACATGCTTACCAAGCTCCGACCCTCGCGGAAAGAGCGCTTTTATTAGTTCAAAACCAATCGTCGATGCCCTTCGCGGGGCGCGGCGTTCCCACTGGTGACTCTGGATAACTTTGTGCTGATCGCATGGCCTCACGTGCCGGCGACGCATCTTTCAAATGTCTGCCCTATCAAATGTCGATGGTACGTGACATGCCTACCATGTTTGTAACGGGTAACGGGGAATCAGGGTTCGATTCCGGAGAGGGAGCATGAGAAACGGCTACCACATCCAAGGAAGGCAGCAGGCGCGCAACTTACCCACTCCCGGCACGGGGAGGTAGTGACGAAAAATAACAATACGGGACTCTTTCCGATCTTTGTCCTCTCAAGACTGTGTGTGGCCCCGGTTTCCGGGTCTTCCCAGTAAAGTGGAGGCAGTGCGTTGAATCTGTGACCTCCACTTCGACGACCGTTGCCTCAATTGGCTGTGTGTGGTTCCCGGAATCGGGGGCCTCCCAGTTCCGAGGCACAGTTCCGTCTCCGTTGTCGCTCACTGGTGCAGTCACCTCACTGAACTATCGTATGGACATGAGGTATAGCATACTATTCGCAGCATAGCTGTAAACCACGACACAACGTAAATACCGCTCAAATTGGCCAGAGTTCTGAGAGATGGCTGAGCGAACGCAAACAACAACAACAACAACATCACAAAGCTGGATATCAAGGAATCATTCTGGCATATCAAACTTGATGAGAAGTCTAGTAAACTTACAACAATGATTACACCTTATGGTAGGTTCAGATGGTCTAGATTACCATTTGGCTTGAATGTAAGCAGTGAAATTTTCTAGAGGCATCTAGCACAAGCTCTTGAAGGTCTTCATGGTTGCATCAATGTTGCTGATGACATAGTTATTGCAGGTTGTGGATCAAACAGACAGCAAGCAATTAAGGACCATGATCTGAAGCTCAAAGCACTGAAACATAGGTGTAAAGAGAAAGGCATTAAACTGAATGACGCTAAAGCTCAAGAGAAGAAAGAAGAAATTACCTTCATGGGTCACCTTATTACTGCTCGAGGTGTTGAACCAGACAAGAAAAAGGTTGAGACAATACTAAACATGCCCGTTCCTAAGGACTGTCATGAGGTTCACAGATTTTGCGGCATGATACAGTATCTAGCAAAGTTTCTCAACAATCTTTCAGAAGTTCTTCATCCAATAAGAGAACTTACCCGTAAGGATACTCCCTTTATCTGGTCTGCTGAATGTGAACAAGCTTTCAAGAGAGTCAAGAAACTGATTACTTCTACTCCAGTACTCGCATACTATGATTCTGATGAATCTTTATGTATTCAAGTTGATAGTAGCAGCTATGGACTTGAGGCTGTCCTCCTACAAAATGGTCAGCCAATAGAGTTTGCTTCTAGAGCTCTAACTGAAACAGAACAACGCTGGGCTCAAATTGAGAAGGAGCTCTTAGCTGTTGTATATGGTTTGGAACGCTTTGACCAGTACACTTATGGAAGGAAAGTTACAGTCATCAACGACCATAAACCTTTGGCAGCCATCGTTAAGAAACCTCTGAGTCAAATTCCTCGAAGACTGCAGAATTTATTGATGCGCAGCCATCGATATGACTTTGAATTCCAATGGGTACAAGGTTCCGATCTTCTTATAGCCGACACACTGTACAGAGTTAGTATTCATAATGTCACATTGGATTCCTTAGCTGATAGAGAGAGCAATGCAGGAGCTGATGCACCTGTAAGATTACCTGAAATACCAGATGTGATGATGGAAAAGATTAAAGTTGAAACTCTCAAAGACAGCGTGCTCCAGAGGTTGAAGTCGACCATTTTGGATAGGTGACCTACGAAAAAGTCTGATGTACCAGCTGAGCTTATGCCTTATTTTGACATTCGTGATACTCTGACAACAGAACAAGGCATAATACTTAAAGGAGAGCGTATTCTTATCTCAAAAGCACTGAGGCCTGAAATCAAGCAGAAGCTACACGCTGCTCATCTTGCATTTGACAGCATGATGCGCCGGGCCAGAAGTTGTCTGTTTTGGATCGGCATGACGGCTGAGATTCGACAGATAGCTGACAGTTGTCCAGAATGTCAAGAAACGAAGGCAAGGAATACTAAAGAACCTTTAAACCAACACTCAAGAGGTTTATCACCCTGGGAGAAAGTTGGCACTGACATCTTTATTATAGAAGGCCGATATTATTTAGTCCTGATTGACTACTTCTCCGACTTCATTGAAGTAGACTTTCTACCTACAATGACAGCACAGTTAGTCATCAGGAAATTGAAGTCTCATTTTACTCGTTATGGTGTTCCCAAAGTTATTGTATCTGACCAAGGTACTCAGTTTACGTCTGCACAGTTCAGATCATTTACTGCTAGATGGGGAATACTTCATGTTAAATCAGCACCAGGTTACCATAAAGCCAATGGATTAGCTGAATCTGCTGTGAAACTCATCAAGGGTATGATGAGAAAGACTGTTCAGGACAATACAGATGCATATGGGGCACTACTTGAACTTCGTAATACGCCAAGACAAGGGTTTGATCAAAGTCCAGCAGAAATACTGTTCAACAGGAAACTGCCTACACTGATACCTTCTGCAGTGAAACCCGTTGCATCTCACAGTAGAGTTATTGAAAGTAGAGGCAAGAGAGACAGATCAGTGAAGAAGTATTATGATAAAACTGCTCATGATCTGCCCAAGTTGTCTCGCCAGCCAGTCTACTATCAAGACCCTGAACAACCAAACTGGCAACTTGGAAGGATTGATAAGAGGCTTTCTGAAAGATCTTATCTCGTTGAAGGGGAGAATGGAGGTCAATATGTCAGAAACAGAATTCATCTAAGACCTAAAACAACACCTTTCACACCTGATCCCGAGGACCTGGAAATTGCTGTCTCCTCTCCAGCTCTACCCGAGCAACAGGTTGTTTTGCCAGACATGGAAAACACTAGTGAAGTGAACATTTCCAATCCTCTAGAAGTTGATCCTTCAACTTCTCAACGGGGTTTCTCAACGGGGTTTCCGCGAAAGGATGCTAGGGGTACCGCGAGAGATCGTGATTAAATTTAAAAAAAAAAATAAAATAGACGTCGTTTCTTTAAGAGTATTTTATAAGTTGGCCAAAATAAACGTCGTTTCTTTAAGAGTATTTTATAAGTTGGCCAAAATAAACGTCGTTTCTTTAAGAGTATTTTATAAGTTGGCCAAAATAAACGTCGTTTCTTTAAGAGTATCTTATAAGTTGGCCAAAATAAACGTCGTTTATTTAAGAGTATTTTATAAGTTGGCCAAAATAAACGTCGTTTCTTTAAGAGTATTTTATAAGTAGGCCAAAATAAACGTCGTTTCTTTAAGAGTATTTTATAAGTTGGCCAAAATAAACAGATACACAGAAAAAAATAATTCTCCACTCAAATGAGCATTGAAAAAAGTGTTATTGGAGTATTCTATTTACAACTTACTGATCAATGTAGTTGTACAAGGTACTAGTAATATCACGCTGTTTAGTTATAATAGTAATATCGTGCCGTGTAGATCTAACAGTAGTGTCGTCCAGTGTAGTTCTAATAGTAATGTCGTTAAGTGTAGTTCTAATAGTAATGTGACTCATTATAGTTCTAATAGTAATGTCGTCCAGTGTAGTTCAAACCGTAATATTGTCCATTGTGTTCTAATAGTAATGTCGACCATTGCAGTTCTAACAGTAATGTCGCCCATTGTAGTTCTAACAGTAATGCCGCCCATTGTAGTTCTAGCAGTAATGTCGTCCAGTGTAGTTCTAATAGAAGTGTCGCCCATTGTAGTTCTAACAGTAATGTCGCCCATTGTAGTCCCAACAGAAATGTCGTCCAGTGTAGTTCTAATAGAAGTGTCGCCCATTGTAGTTCTAACAGTAATGTCGCCCATTGTAGTCCCAACAGAAATGTCGTCCAGTGTAGTTCTAATAGAAGTGTCGCCCATTGTAGTTCTAACAGTAATGTCGCCCATTGTAGTCCCAACAGAAATGTCGTCCAGTGTAGTTCTAATAGAAGTGTCGACCATTGTAGTTCTAACAGTAATGTCGCCCATTGTAGTCCCAACAGAAATGTCGTCCGGCGTGTCGTACAAGGCGGCTAAAATGAGGTTTTGCATGTGGTCTTCCAAACTTATCCTGTGAAACGAATTGCGAAATCGTCACAGAAACTGCCACTGCAGGAACACTTGAATTCTTTGTGCAGGCTCATTGGAAACGGGCTACCTACAGTGGTGGCTGCATTCTCCGCCAGGAGCACAAATGAAAATGATGATAATGAACACCCAGGCTATATAAATGGGGCCTGACTCTGCTCTTGAGTTAGGTAAGGAAAACACAGCGAGTAAGGTAACTGGTCACCTCACCTCTCGATGCTGGACCTGGATATGGCGAAGTCTCTAACACTTCCTTTCACTAGGGCAGTATCTGCTATGGGTTAAATTTTTTTTTTTTTTTTACTTTAGTGGCTTTAATGCAGCACGTGTCAAGATATGCCGGTTTGTAACAAATATTCGAGAAACATGTTTCAACATTTTTTTTAATAATGACAGCTGAAATATGTGTGATCTAAAGATAGCATCACTTTACACATAAATGTTCGTGGCAATAATTTAGCGGTAATAGAATTCCTTCGTATGGGTTCCTGTTTGTGGTGGATAATTATTTGAAAGGATCCGCGTGTGATGAAAATAATTTAGGGGTTCCGCCTAGTAAAAAGCTTGGGAAATACCTCTCTAACAAAACACCTACTGAAGCGAAGTTTATCGTATGTCTGGCTTGTAAACCCTCTATCGAATCAGTCTTTCGAAGCGTACTAAGAACACTATTTGTGTTTAATCATTTTATGGATAGACATTTCCAAAGAGTATTGTAATTACTTTAGTTTACAGTTAACAAAAAATGAAAATGTTGTTCCTTGAAGTTATATCGACTTCGGAATTTGTCTTGAAACCACGTCTATTACTAGAATAATTAATGACATCGATGTCACTCAATGTTTTAATTGTACTGCCTTTAAAGAGGATGCAATGCTATTATTTATCAAACGTATAAAATAAGCTGGGGGTGGGGAAGTAGATATACATTCTTAACTGGCTTTACAAAGACATAGTTGTTTACTTGTATACAGAGTATTCCTTATTATTCAGTTACGTATTATAGGACATTCATATTGAAATACATAAACAGGATTATCCTTGAGAGATTAAAAGAGTCCATGGACAAGAAACTCAGAGATGAACAAGCAGGTTTTCGACAAAACAGATCATGTACAGACCAGATAGCCACTTTGAGAATAATAGTTGAACAAAGTCTGGAATGGAATTCATCACTATACATCGGATTTGTGGACTACGAAAAGGCATTTGACAGTGTAGACAGGGAATCACTTTGGAAATTGATGAGGCATTATGGAGTTCCCCTGAAGATCATTAATTTAATAAAGGAAACATATGAAGACATGACATGCAGAGTTCTTCACGAAGGACAGCTTACAGAACCGTTTGGGATAAGAACAGGAGTGCGACAAGGATGCCTCTTGTCTCCATATCTTTTCTTACTAGCGATAGACTGGGTTATGAGATCATCAACAACACACAACAGAAATGGAATCCAGTGGACTCTGACTAAGCAGTTGGATGATCTGGATTTTGCTGATGACTTGGCTCTTCTGTCCCATAACCGTAATCAGATGCAGGACAAATTGAAAACACTCGATGAGAGGTCACAGCAATTGGGTCTGAAAATACACAGGGAAAAGACAAAAGTAATGAGAATAAATGCAGGAAATGATAACAGGGTTGAACTTGAAGAAACACCAATACAAGATGTAGAATCATACACATATCTTGGCAGTAATATAGAAATGTCGTCCAGTGTAGTTCTAATAGAAGTGTCGTCCATTGTAGTTCTAACAGTAATGTCGCCCATTGTAGTCCCAACAGAAATGTCGTCCGGCGTGTCGTACAAGGCGGCTAAAATGAGGTTTTGCATGTGGTCTTCCAAACTTATCCTGTAAAACGAATTGCGGAATCGTCACGAAATTTCAGGGGAAATGATTAAAGCAGTTAATGACAACAACCTCTTGAGAATTTTAGATATTATAAATGAAGTATGGAGAGAAGAACAACCACCACAACAATGGAAAGACAGTATTATTGTAAAGTTACCGAAGAAAGGTGATCTATCAGACTGTAATAACTGGCGTGGTATATCTCTACTATCAGTACCTGGAAAATTATTATGTTGCATGATGTTAGAAAGACTTAAATTGCATGCTGACGAAAAGATCAGAGAAGAACAAGCGGGTTTCAGGCCGAAACGATCATGTATTGATCAAATATTCACACTAAGAACAATTATAGAAGAATCAGTGGAAATGCAATCGCCACTTATTATCACCTTCGTCGATTTTCAAAAAGCCTTTGATAGTCTACACCGCCCATCATTGTGGAAGATACTTACAATCTATGGTTTTCCAACAAAATATGTGAATATAATCAAAGCGCTATATGACAATGCAAGATGTTGTGTTAGAACAAATAAAGGGAATACAGAATGGTTTACAGTAGAAACAGGGGTGAAACAAGGCTGTATTATGTCACCACTACTTTTTGGAATAGCTATTGATTGGGTTATGAGAAACTATAACCACAATGAACAATTAGGTATAAAATGGACAAATGGAAAATTCCTGGGGGACCTGGATTTCGCAGATGATTTAGCATTCTTAAGTTCAACACCCAGACAATTCCAAGAAGCAGTAAATAATTTGTGTCATCTCTCGATTAAAATAGGTCTCCAAATAAATGCCTCTAAAACTAAAGTTATGAACTTTTCTAACGAGACCTTTGATATCATCTTGAACGGGGAAAAACTACAGAAAGTTGAAAGTTTCAATTATTTAGGCAGTAAAATGACTCAGGATGGTGACACAACAAGAGAAATCCATACTAGAATTGCTTTGGCAGCTAGCGCCTTCAATAGATTATCTAACATTTGGAAATTACGATCATTGAATATACATACCAAGCTTCGTCTGTTTAATTCAAATGTTATCTCAGTGTTAACATACGGCTGTGAGAGTTGGAAAATAACAAAATCATTGGAGAACAAGGTAATACATTCGAGAACAAATGTCTTAGAAAACTCATGAACATCAGTTGGAAAGAATTCAAGACTAATCGACAAATAAGAGAAGACTCTAGGCAGAAATATGTCTCCGACTATATAAGGAAAAGACGATGGTCATATATCGGTCATGTCCTACGAATGCAAAACAACAGAATACCACTACAGGCGCTCACTTGGGTTCCTGAGGGTAAGAGGAAAAAAAGGAAGACCAAAAGAAACACTCAGAAGAACAATAATAAGAGAAGGAAGAACGTTGGGCCTAAATAATGTGCAAGAGCTAAGAGGAGTGGCGTCACAACGAACAACCTGGAGAGCACTGGTTTCTGCCTTATGCGCCGTGTTTGGTGCTTAAAGAATTTATTATTATTATTATTAATATAGACAAAGTTGGAGAGACAGACAGCGATACCAAAATAAGAATACAAAAGGCAAGAGGAGTTTTCATTGCATTTGAAAATATATGGAGATCAAGAGAAATCGGATCCAACACGAAAATAGGAATCTTCAACTCAAATGTGAAGTCAGTCCTATTGTATGGCTCTGAGACATGGAGAACAACAAAGACAACAACCAAAAAGCTACAGAATTTCATAAATGGGGCTTGCGTAGAATAGAGGGATTAAAATGGTATGACAAGGTTACCAACGTGGAACTGATGACAAGAACTAGACAAGTGCCAGTGGAACAAGAGATGATAAGAAGATGATGGCGATGGATAGGACACACACTGAGGAAACCTGTTGATAGCATTACAAGGCAGTCCTTGTTCTGGAACCCCCAGGGCAAGAGAGGCAGAGGTAGACCAAGAAGCACATGGAGAAGAGAGCTGGAAACAGAGATGAAAATGATAAGGAGAACATGGAAAGAACTTGAGATGATGGCACGTGACAAGAGGACTTGGCATGTGTTTGTTGAAGGCCTATGCTCCTTTGGGAGTGGAGGGTTATGAATGAATGAATATTGAAATACACGCACCGTATGTGCAATTTATAACGATTTTCTTTGGTGACTACGGCCGCCAGAATACATTCGTTGTTTAGGTAAACCCTCATTCTTTAGAACGTAGCGCTCGCGAAAGGTTAGACGCAGCTATATAACGACAACGAACCAGAGTTCACTCATTGTGTACTAGTCACTCCAGTTATTCATTCACTTGCACAGGTCTGAATGCCGTTCCGTTTAAGAAGATATCCTATAAATGACAGATAACATACTATGAATAAACAAACGGCAAAGATAATTCACTTCACTAATTTAATCAGCCCCTTTTATTATCCCCCTTATATTGAGTTGTCTTAATGAAACGTTTGTAACCGATAATGAAACAATGCCATCAGTTTTTCTGGAAAAAACTGAAACAGCGTGCATTGCACTGTGACAGCTAAATTGAACGTCCATTAAAAGAACACGTATGCCTTTCTTTTTTTTTTTCATGGTACACTGACCATTAAACATAAATGACGATAAGTTTAACAACAAAGATCCAAGGAAGCTGAAATAGAAGGGACAAGAATGGAAGGACAACAAGAGAATTAGTCAGGACATGCAGCGGAAAAAAAGCGCGCCATAATTAAATCTCGTCATTTTTTTTTTTTTTGTACGGTTACTTGCTTGTCTGTAATTGTAATATAACAACTAAAGACTCATTAAATGTTCTAGGACATTTCATTAATTAAATTAGTGGGGAAAAAAACAGTTAAGCATACTCTGAGTATTAGTCTCTCTCTCTCTCTCTCTCTCTCTCTCTCTCTCTCTCTCTCTCTCTCTCTCTCTCTCTCACTCTCTTCTTGTTGTTTTTTTATTACGTTCTTGTTTGTGTTTAAAAAGCATACTTAATTTTGATTATGATTGGATATTGTAAATGTATGCTGTTATATTGCCTTTATAATGTTGCATGCCTTTAATACTTAAAGTAGCATATGGGAGTGAAAGGATATAGTATGCAAGATAAATGAGAGTGGAAGGGCGGAATTTTAGAAGGCACTTAACCCTTTGAAAATAAAGTTTGTTCGTTCGTTCTCTCTCTCTCTCTCTCTCTCTCTCTCTCTCTCTCTCTCTCTCTCTCTCTCTCTCTCTCTCTTTCGTACTATCTCTTGATTTGAAGTCTAAACTTCTGCTTTGGCAAGGCAACACAACATATCCCAGTCTAATTGTGGCAACAATGACATCCTCACATTCGGTTTCTCTATTATCTTTTATTTTTTTGTTAACCTGGGGAAGAAAGAGCGTCTTATCCCCCAAGCCTAATTAGCCAATCTATTCTCACTGGGGTTTTTTTTGTCTCCAAACTGGCAACAGGATCTCATTGTTTGCATCTTCCCTTCAGCAACGTGTGACCGTCTCGCATTTGAACATTGTGTAAGCGCGGTAATATTATAGCCTGACGCAAACCTGACGGTCATATCTATAGCTCGGGCGTTGGCGTAGCTGGCGAATCCTTTTTAGGGGTTTATGCTAGCAGATAGATAATGTTGGTCCTTGTCAGGACTTAGTATCTATCAACGCTGATCGGGTTAGCAGTCAACAGAGTTGACTTGTGTTTTTTGGATGGTAAATGCGCTCTGATATAAACAAATAGGTTGAAAGGAACACGCCTCGCTAGAAGAAGGCAAAAACCGAACCAAAAAAAAAAACAAAAAAAAACCCCGGTCATTTCTGAAATGGCGTCAGGTTCCTTTTAAAACATTTGATGTAAATTTTCCTCAAGTGCTGATAAAGCTCTAAGCATGTATTTTGTACCATCATCAACCCAAACATTTCCTTGCTGCTCTCGTTACAGTACAGGTCTACATCAAATTTACTGTACGTCTTCCTGTGCTGGGCCTAATTTTTTTTCTTTAAAGGTCTTCCCATGTCATTTTATCGCTTTTGTGTCAGTTACATTTCTCTTTTCCACATGTATGCGTGAGTGTTTATTTTAAAATCTCCCCCAATTGCTCTTACGCTGAGGATTCCATAACATGGACTCTTGTCATCAGATGCTTCCTCAGTTTTTGTCCTATACCAGCGTTTTGACCTCACATCTCGTTCAGCTTCTGTTCATCTGGTTGTTTACGTCACTTACATATTAGATATCTTGTCTTACTTTTTCAATCACTCTATTCCGCGCAAGCACCCATTTATGAAAGTTCGCGTCTTTCTGGTTGGCCTGTATTGTTGTTCTGTGTTTCAGAGCCATACAATATGGCTGACTTGACATTTGAGTTGAAAATTCTTATTTTTGCGTTGGACAAGATTTGTTTAGATTCCTATATATTTCTCAATGCAATGGAAAGCTCCTTTTGCCTTTTGTGTTACTATTTCGACATCATTGTCTGTTCCACCATCTCTCTTCACGGTGTTGCCAAGATATATATATGATCTCACATCTTGTAGGGCTTATCTCACTGGACTATCTGGCTTTCGGTAGTTACATTTATTTTGTTAGACTTTGTCTCGTCTTACCCATGTGTCTTTTCAAAACAAATTCCTGTAACCTCTCATCAAGTATTTTAATTTTGTCTTGGACAGAACAGCCAAGTCGTCTGCTAAATCTAGATCGTCAAGCTGTTTTGTCTATGTCCACTAAATTCCATTTCTGTTGGTTGATAATGTTGTCTTCAGTACCTAGTCAATAGGTAGTAAGAAGAGAAATGACGGCAAAGGTAAAATCCCATTTATTTGATCCAAGTACTGACAGACAAAGATTCGTTTACTGAAGTTTAGCAGGAAATTGTTAATTAAAATATATATAGTATATAGTATATATAAATATATATATATTATATGATACTTGGGTTTATATTATATAATCCATAAATATAGCATATATATATATATATATTCATATATATATAATAAGGGTTCCCGGGGGTATTTTACGAGACTAAGGAAAAAGGTGATTTCTGCTACCTCAGACATATCGTAAAAGGCAACTAATATGAAGTTGTGCATGAGGCTGGTAACCTCCACATGTAAAACACATTGCTACAGAAACCACTGCAGCAATAACATGTGAATACTTTGTGCAGGCTTCCTGCAAGGAGACCAGCTGCTGGTGTGGTTCCATGCTCCGTTGGGAGCGAAAAGGAAATTGATGATGAGGATATGTATAAAGGTAGTCCCATAGCAGAAACCTGTTGGAGAAGTGAAGTGGTAGAGTTTTCTCAGTGCTAGGCCCAGTCTTATGAAGTGGGCTGATCAGTTTTCTTTCTCGCTACTTTTCCCTTCCCTAACTCAAGAGCATAGTCAGGTACCCATTTACAGCTGGAGATACTGGAATGTGTCGCTGCCAGGTTTGGATCCCTGAACCCGGTAATTGTGCCCCGTGAGGACAGTGCTCGAACCGATTAGTAATCGAACACTAAAGCATGTTATATAGATATGTCTTGTGTGGAGCTCCAACATGTAAACGCTGAAGCACATCTTAAGTCGCCATTAAGCTTGCTTGAGCACTGTCTGATACCTTGCAGAAACATATAGCAAATATTAAGAAAGCAGAGAATGCCCTGACAATGTTACGAAGGAATCTTGGGGCAAAGCCAGAAGACTAGATGAAGTTCTGACTGTAAATGGAAATACAGAGGTACCCAGGTCCAGCAGGAATTGAGAATTTTGTCTGTGCCCTAGGTTTGCCAGGAAATGACGTTAATAGTATTAGTATTCCTTTCAGTAATCACTGACTATAGGAACGCGCTCCCGAAACGATGGCTCGGTGAACACGAGGTTGGGAGCGGATAAAGAGGTCAAGCTGTGCCCATGCAGCATGTCTCTGTTGGTAGGTCCAGAGGAACGGTGCAGTCGATACAGTCTAGCACCAGAACACATATATATGATATACCTGATGTCCATATGTATGTTATACCTCAGGTACTTGTCACTAATTAGATGACGAGTCATTTGGCTACCTTAAGAGAGTCATAGTTACTCCCGCCATTTTCTGACCCAAAGATGCAGCAATAGCTAATGCAGTCAGCGACCCATAGCTTGACTGCTTGCATCAGGATCAGCGAACCAGAGTTGGTCAAGACCGTACTCCATCTCCACGTGGTGGTCCTGGAAACAGTCTGCAGCAGTGCAGTCTGGCTGAGCGAGTACGGATCGAAGAGAGAAGGCAAACCCGGTCTCAAAAAATGCCGTGCAGAAGTCGGATGTGTCGACCGAAAGGTGCAGATATCACAGCTTAGGCGTAAACAGACACAACGCAACCACCGTCCTTTTCAGGACGAACGAGGAAGAAGAAGAAGACTCCCGCCATTTACCCCCCAACATAGGCCGTAGGATTTATACCGATATTTTTAAGTAAATGATATTTAATTGCCCAGAGGTTTATTCTGTCTCTTTGTCTGCCATGTTAAAAAAATCTGGTAGTTAACTCTACACACAGGTTCCGTCATATGTGCAGAAAATGGACCAGATAATTAATGTACCCCCTTTCCAGACACCGAATAGAAAGTTGATATAACGCAGACAACTATATCGTGCCCTGTCAATACCTGATATTGATTTTCAGTATCAGCAAGATTTATGTGCATAACTGAACCATTCTCCTATTTAAAGCTGAATTTGTACGAGGTTCTCTTACGTCGTATCTGCAGGAAAGAGTTGCAATTTTACTATACGGGTTGTTAGGTAAGATTTCTTGACATATATGGTGGCGTGGTTTTAAATAATAATAATTATTGTTATTATTTATTTTTTAATTTGTTTGTGTGTGATTGGGCATTTTCATAGGACAAACGTACAGTTTGTTTTCGCTATTTTCCTACGGTGTAGAGGCATTTTGTTTTCCTACGGAGCACTCTCAATTTGTTTTGCTATTTTCTAACGGCGTACACTTTGAAATATTGTATCTCAAAGAAACCTTGATTTCATTATCATCTTTGAACTTGCGTTGTTTCAACAACTGACCGGATGAACAGTTCTTCGATATTTTTAGGAACGTGGCAATTTTAGTGACACTTTAAATGTTTTTAAAAGTTACATTACTCTGGACCATTTTTTAAAACAGGTTTACTGGTTCCTATTTTAAATTATTTTACTTTTAATTGGGAACATTTAATTGTAATAACAACTTTATTCCAATCATTTATTATAAATGCTACAACTATTGCATATTGGTTACGCATTTTATTTACTTACATTAGCTGAATTATTTCATCTCTACAACATTGCACATATAATATTGTATTTCTTTCTTCAGCGCGTTGTTTAAGAATATATTTTATGTATGATGTTTATCCTATTTTATAATATTGATTTCGCTGTTATTCTTAAGAAATGTCGTTTCCAGTGACGGTGACCATTAAAAATATATTTCTGACAAAATCGACATATTTTCTCATAGATTCACGAGAACTACACTGAACGTTTTTTTTTTTTTTTTCGTACGCCCGCTATTACTCGAGGCGAAATCTCAGGTTAGTATGTATATCTAACCTGACACTGATTTTACGTGAGTATCCCTTTTTTCTTGCACAGAGACAGGTGTCCCTCGCCATTCAGGCAGATACTCGCCGATTTCGGAGGTACCCATTAGAGCTGGGTTGGCTCAGGAGCCGCCAGTCCCTGGTCGACGACACTCCTTCAAATGTCCTCGCCAGGGCTCGAGTTAATCCAGTCCAAATCCCGGTCGACGAAAAATTTTCAAATGTCCTCGGCCGGGTTTGATCCTGGGTCACCCGGTCGCCAGCGCAGAGTGGAAACCACTACGCTAGCGCGGCTCCCACACTGGGCGTTGTGGCTCCATGCTCCATAATGAGTCTAAATAAGAAAACGAGAAAGATATAGAAATTAATATTGACAAGTTTAGTGTTGTCAATTAACTGTCCTTGATTTGTCTTCATTATACACACATCACATACATAGCTCACTCCCACCCCACAAATCCACCACCATCTGTCGGAATCAGTGCTTCTTAACCTTTCAGAGGTTCTGCGCCCCTTTTTCTGCTTTTTAAGAAGCCCTGCATACATTTACGTCTTAAGAAGCACTCAACATCTTTACAACATCGCAAGAAGCCCCGCACCCCTTAACAACATCTTAAGAAGCCTCGCACCCCATTATGTTTTAGCTTGCAAACTATGCCAGAAAAGCTAAAAAAGAAAAAAATAAATGATTTGAGATAATATTATTAACAAAGCATGACTGAAGTTCGCTATGTAATTCGATTTGTCAGTGCTCTTTTTGTACAAATACGTTTGAACCGTGTGTATTATATAGTGTTTGTAGTGATTCAAATTATATAATATCTGGCAAGTTTCGCTCCTCCCGGCAGAGGCGGATCTGCTGTGGAGCTAATGAAGCTTGAGCCTTGGGGCACCCAAATCCAGTTTTCTCTATAATACGTTTCTTTACCATCCCTCAACACTTTTTTTCATAAAAAAGCCCCCTCCAAGAATTCAAGGTTCAGGACCCCCAAAATGTAGATCTGCTACTGCTCCAGGAGGTGGATCTCGCAAACCCAGGGGTTGGATGCACCATAGGTTAAGAAGCGCTGCTCCGTACCTGATTCTCATCACTCACTTCGATGTATGGGTGTCCAAGCAACGAAGTCACTTGGTGAGCCATTGCGTTAGTCTTTTGATATAGCATTTTTATGTCCCTGTTCACTCACCCAAGTTATTTTAACTTTAGGAGTTACTAGGACAGGGAAAGATTCAACTCTGCTAGTGGGTACTTTTAACTTTTGTGATAATATTTAATTATATCTATACCGCGAGCCCTACGGTGAATTACTGTTCAAGGACCATCTGTTAAATCCGTTGGGATTCAATTATCCGAATTTTCTGAGTGACCAGTTCGTAACAAATTCCCACCATCTTGCTATATTTTAACGGTTCATTTTCTGGAACTGTGGATAAGCCGCGCATTGCGGCGTGGAAACTGTAGCGTGATGTATACACAATGCCTTGTTATGATAGAATGAAAGGAAATATTGGCAGCCAATCAAAAGCCGCAAAGCTCGCATGTAGACGAACAGGTTTTTACAATGGCGTTCTGCAAGTGTGTTTGAATAAAATTGATTCTTGTGTCGTTCAAGTGAATGAAGCGACAGAAAGTAATGACAGTGATTTCGTTTTTTGAGGGATAAGACCAGCTATATTCATTTCAAGGGAATAGTTGCTGTGTGTATTACTTTTTGGAGATAATTGAAGGTAAAGACGCCAGCACGATGAAAACTGCTGTGTCGATTGTCTTTAAAAATTTAATATAAATCGAAGTCGGAACCAATTATGGAAAACTTTATATAAAAAGGAAAGCAGAAGTTATGGGAAGTGAAAGGAGAATTAGGTAAAAGTTATGGATAACAAGGTTGAGAAGCATGAAGAAGATTTCTGGACCCAGCTAACACAAACTCGCACGAGTCTGCATAAAATACAGTCTGAAAACTGACACCGCATTGGTCCCCGGTACGCCTGCTCTCTCACTATAAAAAGGCAGGCAGCGGAATTTTCAAACTACACACACACACACACACACAGCAGAAGACAGATAGACTGAAGGAAAGGGACGCTCGTCAAGGCTATAACTTTGCCATCTGTTTGCCGTGCAGTGCTTCCATCACCAAACCGAGTCCGCTCTGTACTTTGCATATATCCTAAGAGGGTATGTAAATTTATTAATAATTCATTTGTTTTATTGCGGATAATTGTGTTAGAATATGTATCAGGATCAGACTAGAGGACTGAACTGAAATTTATTTGTGAATGTTTAAAGGAATTCGATGCATACCAACGTTTATCATGGAATGTCAGTAGGAGTGATCTATTAAAGTTATTATGCTGGAATAATGGACTTGGCACTCCAGAATGTGAAAGGCGAACGTAGCATCATGATCATATTAAAAAAGTGTATTATATTTTATTCATGAATTATTTTAGAAATATTATGCAGATAGACACCTGTCTTGTCTCGCTATCCAAATCAGAACTGATCCATGTATCATTCATATACATGCAAACATCTGAACACTCTCATTTATGGACACATAGGCTTGAGAATATACAGTAGAACTCCATTTATCCGAACCCCAATTATCCGAACATCCAATTATCCGAACACTTTTTCCAGAAAAAAAAAAAAATCAGATGCCACAGTCACGTTAGACTAAAATTCTGAATCTTTTGATGCGGCAAACTTCAAATGTGTGCGAACAATTTGTAGAGAATGGGATGGCTAATGGTCGGTCGCTTACGTACAGGAAGTCAGTTAGATCATAAAGTCAGTTAATATCTGGTTTACCAATCCAAAGTACGTGTGCGTTCTAGGTAGAACACTGGCTAAACAGACAGTTCAACTTAAAATAATTGTGTCTGCTACTACAGCAGAATAATTTTGGTGTACAAGTATTTCTCTGTGCGATATGGCACCTCCCAGTAGGCCTAAAGCATATAAAAGGAACCGCAATGTTTTGTCAATTGAAACGAAAACAGAAATTATCAAGAGACTAGGACAAGGTGAAACTGTGTCTTCACTTGCGAGGATTTTCAATGTTGGGAAAGCTACCGTCTCTGACATCAAAAGTAACAAGGATAAAATTATGAGTTTTGCATCGAAATTTGATAGTGAAAATGGGTCGAAGAAACGTAAAACCATGAGAAATGCGAAAAGATGTGAACTTGGAAGAGGCTTTGTATATATGGTTTGTGCAAAGAAGAAGCAAAGGGGAACCTATCTCTGGTTCTCTGTTGTGTGAAAAGGCACTTCAGTTCAACAATCAACTTGACGGTCCTCCTGACTTTAAGGCTAGCCAGGGATGGTTAAGAAACTTTAAATCTCGTCATGGCATACGAGAATTGGAGATTCAAGGGGAATCTTTATCTAGCGATGCAACTGCCGCTAAAAATTTTAAAGAAACTTTCTTGGCTTTTTTGGAAGAAGAAGGTTATTCACTCGATGATGTGTATAATGCCGATGAGACTGGCTTATACTGGAAATCATTGCCTCAAAAATCACTTGCATCTCAGCGCGAAGCAGCTGCCCCTGGGTTTAAAAAGTGCAAAGAGAGAGTAACAATTTTGGTAGCCGCGAATGTCAGTGGAAGTCATCGTTTACCGGTGCTAATGATCGGCAAAGCCAAAAAAAACCACGTTGTTTAAAGAATGTGACATGTCTCCCATTGTGTTACAAAGCACAGAAGAGTGCTTGGATGAATAGTGAAATATTTCTTGATTGGTATACAAATCAGTTCATCCCAAATGTGAAGAGGTTGAGAGAACAAGAAAAGAAAACTGGAAAAGTAATTCTTCTACTGGACAATGCACCATCTCATCCAGAGACGGATACATTGAATGCAGTTGATGCAAATTTTTAAAGTAATTTTTTCTGCCTCCCAATGTAACAGCACTGATTCAACCAATGGATCAGGGTGTTATAGCAAAGCTTAAAAAGATGTACAAGAAGGAAGTCCTGCGTCGTTTATTGTTGGCTGAAGATGAAGAAAGTGTGGTGGCGTTTTCCAAAAAGCTTAATCTCAAAGACTGCTGCTATATGTTAGCTGATGCTTGGACCACACTGTCACAAGATAATCTCAACAAGGCTTGGAGTAGATTGCTTGGGAAAAAAGGAGGAAATGAAACTACTGCAGTGGAAACAAATGATGATTGTATAAATGAAGTTGTGGAACTGTTTCAAGCAATGCCCGGATTTTCGGACTGTGACAAAGATGATGCACACATGTGGCTAGAAGATGATAATGATTCTGGTTTTCAGTTTTTGAATGACGAAGAAATTTTGTCTTTTGTGCAAGAAGAAAACCAAATACATGTAGTGACCGATGATGAAGACTCCTCAGAAGTACACGATGTACTTGTAGATTATGAAGAAAAACCAAAACGTCGACCAAGTCCTGAAGAGGCCTTTATAGCACTAGAAACAGCGATGGCTTGGTACGAGCAAGAAGATGACAGCTGTCCTACACAGCTTCTGCTGTTGAAGAGAATGCGGGACTTAGCAGCCAAAAGGAGACTATCCAGTTTGGTGCAAAAGAGGATTCCTCATTATTTTAAATAGTGGGCTACATCTGTGCAAGTACATGTATACGTAAGTTGCGCCTGGTTTTGAATCGTTTGTAATGTTATTTTGAAAACATTTCTCTTTCTTAACAAAAATAATTAATACAAGTAGTACATGCACTGCAGTGTAATAAAAGATTTTGGTGATACAGTGATCTAATACAGTGTGGGTATTATTATTACAGTACAAGTAAATATGTTTTATAGTGTATTTTCCTTGTGATGGTTAATTATTTTTAGAAATATGTGTACATGTACTCGATACATTATGTAATCCAATTATCCGAACATTTGATTATCAGAACGATGCTCGGTCCCATGGGGTTCGGATAAATGGAGTTCTACTGTATGATCAAAGGCTAGCCACTTGTCACCTATTGTCCCTAGGTTCATTAGTGGCATACTACATCAGAGGTCTAGAATCCTAGATCAATAATTGCATTCCTGGACCAACACAGGAACATCAGAGATTGCTATCTAGACTCAAGTACTAGGCCCATCAGTGCTTGGTGGCCTAGTGCAGGACCTGCAACTGACACTGCTGTGTATTATCATAGAGGACAGTTACCGAACTTTAATGTTAAGTATTCTATGTAACAAAATTCCAGCCACCATTGTGAGTGGTCAAAGCAAAGTGACTAGTGCGTAATGATGAGAACACAGTTGTGAAATAATAGATCAGACAAGAAAAACTTTAGTGATAAAGTAACATTGGATGAACATTTTTTTGCTATTTGAAGATTCCAGAAAGGACTTCTTATTTAGATATTGAATATAACTCAACTATCATTCAAATTTGTAATTAAATTTTATTCATTCAATTTTCATCATTGCATCATTCATAATTGCACAAGAAGAAACAAAAGATAGATGTACATAATAAATGATTCAGTAATTGTAATACTCTGCTTATCAATTTTTTATTGTTGAATTTTGAGTTTTACTGAATTGTTGATTATCATAAGTTAGTTGCATAGCAAAAGTGGCATCTTAGGCTCTAACCTTTATCTGATACTATCTGAAGTAGAGACCTTCACAGCCGTGACTATCCTGTGATACCAGTGCTCTTCTCTGACACTGGGACTACATTCTTGTCAGACATAATTCTTCTTCTGTTCTGTCAGTAACTATTACTGACTACTATACTCTTAAAAACCTTTCGCTACAGAAACTAAACACGCCTATTGAAATAACGCGCATTTTTTGTGTGTGACAAAATTGTAGGCATTTTCCCGATTTATATTCCGGGTAAGTATGAGTAAGGGTAGAAGATGGGGAAAATAGACTGAGTCCACCATGTTCCCCCATGTTATCCGAGTGACTATCCTTATGTACGCTACAGTTAGCCTTAACTTAACCCCAACCCTGTTTAAAGCTTTGTCAAACAGCTGGCCTTGACCAAACTCCCAACCCCGTTTAGACCTTTGTCAAACAGCTAGCCTTAACCTAACCCCCAAGTCCGTTTCGACCTTTGTCAAACTGCTAGCCTTAACTTAACCCCCAACCCCGTTTCGACCTTTGTCAAACAGCTAGCCTTAACTTAACCCCCAACCTTGTTTCGACCTTTGTCAAACAGCTAGCCTTAACTTAGCCTCAATCCTGTTTCGACCTTTGTCAAAAATAATAACGTCTGACAAACATTCAGGCCGTATTAAATGCAAAACACCTTCTATACAGTCAACATGGGGGCCACTAGTCTACTGTCCCCTACTTAACCGGTATAAGTATCGCCGTCCTATATATAGATTATTTAGCTAGGGAAGCATAATTGCTCATAGATGCAGCTTCTATGCATTCGTGACACTCTTTGCGTGTCACTGATTTACTTCTGAAGAACAATAACATTAATGAAATGACCACATGAGAATCAGTGCCGTCATCGGGACATTTATAAGAATGAGACCAACATAATGACTTCCTGCCACGTTTTGGCGCCCTACTTGTGCGTACATATGTAGATGTCCTCATATTTGCACGTTACACGACGTAAAACAAACATTTGTTGAGCATAACTCACAACAAATAAAAATGTCTACCCTTTTCTCATAAATAACCCATCAAGTCAAACCAATAGTCATAAAATCACCGCAGCAAGAGCAAGTAAATGATTTGTGCAAGCTTTCAGAAAGGTGATCAGCTGTAGTGGTATCTCCAGCCTCCACAGGGAAGACAAAGGACCTTGTTGATGATTATTTGTTTAAACGTGTTTGACAGCGTCGCCCGTGGACAAAAATGTGGTCTCCATGTTGGTCAAAATGTTGTCCAAAGTTAGATACTGCCGCGGGGGAGTGAGTTGTTAAAGACTTCAATAAACTAGGTCAAGCTTTATTGGGTAAGGTTGCCAGTTCCCTTGCTCGCTGCCTTTGCCTTCGCTAACTGAAAAGCAGAGTCAGGTACCCATTTATACTTGGGTAGACTGGAGCGTGACGTGACTAGCTTTCGATCCCAGAACCCGGTACTTTGATACTTGAGTAAAACATAAAAATTGCTTGTATCAGAAAGAGTTCATTATTTTTTTTTATTTTTTTTACAAGCAACATTTGAAGATACATTTTCGAAATCAAAATGTTTCTTGCATGTTGTGACATTATTTATTGCATTAAGAGAATTACGAACTTTAAACTCTTTGCTGCAATTTAGTTACACGTTTGATTCTTTCTGTTGACCACATCACCCCTAGTGTGCCGATGGTCAAGAAAATATGGGCCTAACACCATATTCCCAATAAGCCTCAATGGGCGTGTAACGGGATCCTTTTTTTTTTCGATTCTTTCTGGGATGAAGTTGTGAGTACAGGCATACCTCGCTCATACGACATGTGAGGTTCCAGGTCACTGTCGTAAAGCGAAAATCGACGTAAAGCGAAACATGACCTATTTTCACTCCTGAAGCAAGTTCAGTACTGGAATGGTCGTATATGTATAACTAATCAACTTAGAATTGAAACAAAAAGTGTAAAATAGTGTATTATTTATCTTTTATAGACGTAGTATTCTCGTGTTGGTAGCTGCGACTGCCGAATTATTGAAGGAAGTCTGTAGGAGAGGGTACAATTTATAGATCGGCAGTCCATTCTTCAGAGCGCTTCCTTGCTGGAGATTCTGCTGTACTTCTAGTAGAAACGGGTCTTTTTGCTGCTCGTGGTAGCTTTCGATGGGCAGTGCAGTAGGGCTTTGGGGTGATGTAGTTGCAACAGGACTTTCTGCTGATGTACTTGAGCGTGAAATGCGACAAAAACACACTTGAGTTTTGAAGTATACAGCGTAACAAAGAGAGCAAAGAGAAGCGACCCTGCGCCCACGCGGTTTCGAAAAAAGTGTCATCTCTAAAAAGCGTCATATGAGCGAGTCAAGCCATTGTATCATATAATGGGTGTTAATTGAAAACAGTCGTATGAGCGAAGCGTCGGAAGGCGAACCTTCGTAAAGCGGGGTATGACTGTATCTTTTCAGATAAATTTATGTTCTGACAAGAATTAAAACAAATGTTTATGTAGAACACTTATGGGCTAGAGCTTGGTCACAGGTGACCATCGAACACCACCTGCTACTGGCAGAGAAACCAAGAGAGACGGAAAGCCATGCTGACAGACAGAGGTGGATGATTGATAGATAGATAGATAGACAGACAGGCACTCAGATAGATAGATAGATAGATAGATAGATAGATAGATAGATAGATAGATAGATAGATAGATAGATAGATAGATAGATAGATAGATAGATAGATAGATAGATAGATAGATAGATAGATAGATCGGTGGATGGATGGGTTGATAGATAGATAGATAGATAGATAGATAGATAGATAGATAGATAGATAGATAGATAGATAGATAGATAGATAGATAGATAGATAGATAGATAGATAGATAGATAGATAGATAGATAGATAGATAGATAGATAGATAGATGAAGGGCAGGATTGTATTGGATGGATTTGTTATTGTTGATCAGAATCGACGTCATTGCACTTTAGGCAAACCCATAGATGCTCAGTCTCCTTCAGCAAACGTCGAAAGTTATAAATGCTAATTGTTCCTGTTGCGCGCTGGTTGTATACACGCTTGATGTATCCTCTCATACGTCCATCCCTGCCAGTCTTACTCTAAATGCCAATCCAGCAATCTTAGCCTTGATGAGCCATCGATTATAGTGTCATTCTCTAATAGGCAATCATTAATTGTCCTCAGTAACTCTCCCTTGTCCATGCCCAGTGCACCTTCTTTAGGTGCTCTTGAAGCTAGTCTATCAGCTCTTTCATTGCCACGTACCCCTGCATGACAGTAGATCCTCACCAGTTCTTGAATATTCGAGGCTTCTGTGGTAGTTTTCCATTCATGCCGTAGCCATCCATTTTGGACCTTCCGAAGCATGGATGGATTTTCTGTAATGAACACGCACACACCTCTGAAATTTTACAGGTTTTAAAAATGGAATTTTGCTTCATTTTGGAGAGGCGGTCCTCTTTCAAACTAGACACAAGGTCCATCGGTTATATTAGGGCGCATGTGGAAATAGTAAAGATCTTGTGGTTTACAAGATGAATGTTTACATAATTTTACAGGTAAATATAAATATCTATACACATAACGTGCATATACATACATACATACATATCAGAATCTTTATTCTCCAGAAAATACATTGATATGTACTGACATGATATAATAAAATACATCATAGCATACAGGAGAATCATTAGAATTTACGTAAAGTTAATTTACATAAATTCATACAGCGTTAATGAGGGTTGTTACCACATACATACATACATACACACACACATACATACATACATACATACATTCTTACATACATACATACATACATACATACATACATACATACATACATACATACATACATACATACATACATACATACATACATACATACATACATACATACATACATACATACATACATACATACATACATACATACATACATACATACATATATACATACATACATACATACATACATACATACATACGTACGTACGTACGTACGTACATACATACATACATACATATCGGAATCTTTATTCTCCAGAAAATACACTGATATGTACTGACATGATATAATAAAATACAACATGGCATATAGAAGAATCATTAGAATTTACATAAAGTGTGGAAGACGTCCCAAGTAGTTCTATGTGGATGTTTTTACATCGAATGTTTGTGTAACACATATATAACAATCTTTGAGCTTTCTAAAAGACATTGGGATGTACGATGGTACAACATACCAAAAAGGAGTATTATTAAAATTTACAAAATTTCTGTGGAATTCCTTTCAAGTAGATCAGTATCGGTATATTTTTACATGGGGTTTTATCAGAATCTTTGTTTGCCATAAAATACATTGACATGTAGTGGAATGAGATACTAAATATAGCATCAAATACAATAGTAATTTGGTATATTAAACAGAGCACAATTGAGATTAGACTTAACAAAAGTGCGAAAACATCTCCCGCAATTTAAAATGGGTGTTTTTTACATCGAAGATTCCACATTCTGTAAGAACCTATAATTGCACTGATGCTGACATATTTACATAAAACTTTTGCTTCAAATTTCCGCAACCCCAGCGACATTAATCCACTCACCACTTTGCATGCACATGTCCCAAACTACCAATTATCAGTACGATAACATGTGTACCACCCGTGTGTTACCGGGGCTCGAAAGGGGAGCAAAGAATAGTAACACTGTCCCCTGCCAGGCATGTCGTAGAAGGCGACTAAGGAGGGTTGGGCATGGGGCCGGTTACCCCATCCTGTAAAAAATTTAAACCACAAAAAACTTCAACAAATATGGACAAGTCAAATAAAGGAAATAAAACACAGCCATCCAAGACAGGGGAAGGTCCTCTCGCGGGGAGGCGTATGATGCAACACAGAGAAAGCCGAAGGGAGTCTGTGTTGCTGACTAACCTTCTTTCTTCTAGGAGAACTTCCAGATTCGGCACCTGGAATGTTCGGACATTAAACGAACAAGGGAAAGTGGCGCAAGTAGCAGCAGAAATGAGGGAATACAAAATCGAGGTTCTGGGAATGTGTGAAACAAAGTGGAAGGAGGTAGACAGGAAGAAACTCATCACAGGTGAATTGGTGCTGTCCTCAGGACATGAAGACGAAACTTCACACCACAGTGAAGGGGTAGCTCTTATGTTATCTAAAGAAGCACAGAAAGCACTCATTGAATGGGAAGCTGTTGGACCCAGAATAATAACAGCTACTGTCAAAACAGCTAAAAAGAAAATTCATGTAAATGTCATCCAATGTTATGCACCAACTAATGACAAAGAAGAGTCTGTGAAAGAAGCATTTTATACTAAACTACAGGAAATTATGGATAAAGTAAAAAGAAGAGACATCACAATTTTGATGGGTGACATGAATGCAAAGATAGGTACAGTCAACACCGGATTTGAAGAAGTCATGGGAAAACATGGGCTAGGAGTAATGAATGAAAATGGAGAACTATTCGCAAACTTCTGTGCTTCAAATCAACTGGCTATAGGAGGAAGCATGTTTCCACATAAGAGAATACACAAGGCAACATGGATATCACCAGACCATAGAACAGAAAATCAGATCGATCATATATGCATAAAGAAGAAGTTTAGATCATCATTGCAGGATGTAAAGGTATATAGAGGAGCAGATGTGGCATCAGATCACCATCTTCTGATAGCCAAAATAAAAATGAAACTCAAGAGATATGCAACAATGCAAAATTATAGACAACAGTTTAATGTAGGACAGCTAAGAAATCAAGAAACAAGAGACAAATTTGCGGTCACAGTATCCAACAAATTCCAAGTGCTACAACAGCTGGAAGATGTAGAGAATACAGAAGACTATTGGCAGCAGGTCAAAACGGTATGGAAGGAGACATGTGAAGAAATACTGGGGAAAAGGGAAAGACAACAAAAAGCATGGATAACAACAGAAACCATCAATAAGATAAAAGACAGGAAAAACAAGAAAGCAGAGTTAAACACAAGCAAAACCAGAAGTTCCAAAGCCAAGGCTCAAGAAGTGTTCACAGAAGCAAACAAAGAAGTAAAAAGAAGTATCAAAAGAGACAAGAGGAAGTATATTGAGGAGTTGGCAAGAGAGGCAGAAGATGCTGCAGCCAAAGGAAATATGAGAGAACTGTATAGCAGCACAAAGAAGCTTACGGGGAAATACAAGCAAACAAGTTGTCTCATAAAAGACAAGAATGGGAAACTGCTCAGCAATATACAAGAGCAAATGAAGAGGTGGACAGAATATTTTGGGGACCTTCTCAATAGACCAGCTCCACAAAACCCGCTGGACATCCAGCCAGCAGAAGAAGAGCTACAAATTAACGGTGAAAGACCAACGAAGGAAGAAATAAAGAAAGCCATAAAGCTTCTAAGAGATGGAAAAGCGTCTGGACCTGATGGCATTCCAGCAGAGGCCATCAAAGCAGATATCGACACTGCTACAGAGATGTTATATAAATTACTTGGTAAAGTCTGGGAAAAGGAAGATATACCAGCAGAATGGAAGGAAGGATATCTGGTTAAGTTGCCTAAGAAGGGAAATTTACAAGAGTGCACAAATTATAGAGGAATAATGTTACTATCAGTGCCAGGAAAAGTATTAAACAGGATTATCCTTGAGAGATTAAAAGAGTCGATAGACAAAAAATTGAGAGATGAACAAGCAGGTTTTCGACAAAACAGATCATGTACAGACCAGATAGCCACTTTGAGAATAATAGTTGAACAAAGTCTGGAATGGAATTCACCACTATACATCGGATTTGTGGACTATGAAAAGGCATTTGACAGTGTAGACAGAGAATCACTTTGGAAATTGATGAGGCATTATGGAGTTCCCCTGAAGATCATTAATTTAATAAAGAAAACATATGAAGACATGACATGCAGAGTTCTTCATGAAGGACAGCTTACAGAACCATTTGGGATAAAAACAGGAGTGCGACAGGGATGCCTCTTGTCTCCATTTCTTTTCTTGCTGGCAATAGATTGGGTTATGAGATCATCGACAACACACAACAGAAATGGAATCCAGTGGACTCTGACTAAGCAGTTGGATGATCTGGATTTTGCTGATGACTTGGCTCTTCTGTCCCATAACCGTAATCAGATGCAGGACAAATTGAAAACACTCGATGAGAGGTCACAGCAATTGGGTCTGAAAATACACAGGGAAAAGACAAAAATAATGCGAATAAATGCAGGTAATGATAATAGGGTTGAACTTGAAGAAACACCAATACAAGATGTAGAATCATATACGTATCTTGGCAGTAATATAGACAAAGTTGGAGGGACAGACAGCGATATCAAAATAAGAATACAAAAGGCAAGAGGAGCTTTCATTGCATTGGGAAATATGGAGATCAAGAGAAATAGGATCCAACACGAAAATAAGAATCTTCAACTCAAATGGGAAGTCAGTCCTATTGTATGGCTCTGAGACATGGAGAACAACAAAGACAACAACCAAAAAGCTACAGACTTTCATAAATGGGTGCTTGCGTAGAATAGAGGGATTAAAATGGTATGAAAAGGTTACCAACGTAGAACTGATGACAAGAACTAGACAACTTATCAAATTTATGTTGGTAACATTTATCTAAATGTTCATCATTTGGTATTGCTACTTCTACTATAAAAGCTGTTTTGCTCTGTTGATTGATTATTGTTAAATCAGGTTTTACAGCGCGTGATTTAAATGAAATATTACTGCTGCCGAAAAGAGATGGTTTAACCATTATTTCTTTATTTATTGTTATGTTACTATTATTACTGTTTGAGGACTTCACTTACTCATAAACAATGTCTACAACTCTATTGTGCCGTTGTTGGTATAAGGTTTGAAATTTGGTACATCTATTTTATAAATGTGACACTGTTTCGTATGGGTGGTTACATATTTTCGTTTATGTCTGTGGGTAGTATAGATGTAAAAGACTTTCGCATTCCAGTAACTGTAACCTCGATCTCACAGCAAATGACAGTATTTTATCACTTAATTTAACATTAGATAGAAAGGTAGATGACAATTAGTGGTTTACACATTTCATTTCGCGCGCTGTTCTTCCTTGTGACGATTTACTTTTTAGTTCACTTAGAATTTGGTTTAGTTTATGTGATTTAAATCTAGAATAAAAAGTGTTTTCTGACTTGTATGTTAGATGAACATCTCCATTTATATGTACACTGTAATGGCCATACCCACACATACATACATACATACATAATCAGAATCTTTATTATCCAAAAAAATACATTAACATGTACTTGATATAGTATAAAAACACCATATCATATCAGATAATCATTTAGAGTCCGTAAGTGTGCTAAACTCCGCCCAGGATACAATCGGCAAACATTCATAATCCGTTGAATTCAATTCGTACACAGTTTACAAGCTGACATCAAAAGTCTCCAGCCTTCAGTATCCGTCACCGTCTTTTGGGACATGAGCAAAAACCAAACATTCACGATTCTACTGGACACAAAACCTGACACATGTCCGCGCTGTGGTCTTTCAGCAACGCACACCATAGTAAGGGGTCAGTGGATCTTTCCATTCTCGATGAGGGGTGACAGTATCCGGTTGCCATTGATAACGAAGCTATAGTTTCTTTCCGGTGGCTTCATAAACTAATATATATTCTTTACAAATAAAAATGTCAATTTTAAAGTTTAATTTTCGTCTTTCACTGATATCCTTAATTTCTGTAGCCATCTTTTCGGGTGTTGTTATAGTCGATGTTAAGAATTTCCACTTACTAACGCGAGAGCTTCAAGTTGACACACCTCTCAAAGCTGTGGAAAAGTCTCTTCTCTGCTACAAATCTTGTTTCAGCATTGCACAAAATTAATAAGTCAGTAGATCTTTCCATTCACAAAAATTTCAGCTTCCTTATTGCGATGGTCATGCTAGGGGTGACAAAGTATCAGTACAGTTTCTCAGCCATTGCTAAGCATTGCACAAAATTAATAAGTCAGTAGATCTTTCCATTCACAATGAGGGGTGACAGTATCCAGTTAGCCATTGCTAACGAAAACATTGTTTCTTTCCAGTGGCTTCACAAATGAATATATATTTTTTGTAAATGAAAAGTTCGTTTTCAAAGACCTTTTCGTTTTTATCTATCACAAATATCCCTTGTTTATGTAACAATCTCTTCGGGTGTTGTTATAATAGGTGTTAAGAATATCCATTTACTACCGTGGGGAGCCTCAACGCTAACCGTCAGGTCGAGCTGGCTTGACATGTTTCTTTTGTCATAGATCGAAAAACTTGAAGTTGAACCAATACATGGGTACCTCATTGGGCATGTATGATTATAATAAGGCATTGCTTCAACTTGCGATATTAATATGGTCTCTCGAAATTTGATAACAGCAGTAACAATAGCCTTCATTAAATTTGTGATGTTTTGAAACGCAGTCCGATTGACAAATCACAAAACCGCCATCTTGGATACTTGGTTCCAACACAAACAGCGAACTCGCATGACAGGCAAACATACATACATACATACACAGACATACATATATGTCTGCCCACGTGCACACCCATAAATATGTGCGTACATGCATACATACACTCCTACCAACTTAACGTATACATGTGAATACACAGATAAAAATTAGTGCGCCTAACATTTCTCCATGTTTATTTGTTCAGTTACTTCTCAACAACCGGTTTGGCCACATCATGTTGGTTCAGAAATGGCTACAGGCAACATAGCTCTTTATCATAGTCTGTGTCCGCTCCTTTCATAATCGCTGCCGGTATTTTCGTGTTTATGTCAACAAGTCTATTCCTAGATATATATATATATATCTCACACAGACACACACTTACACATGTATACACACACTCCCACACACATATTTATTTATTTAAATGCATATACACACACACTTTGAATTTTCGCCCACCTATTGGCTGAAGATTTTTTTTTTTTAAATAAAGGAGGGGACGGGGAGAACATAAATGATAGACTCGTCATGCATCGGGCGGTAGAACAAACGTTATGAACGGAAGGAAGAAAGACAGACAGGTAGGAAATATTTTAAATTTGTATTTTGTTGTCAGAAGGCGCTTAGCCGTCTATAAAAAATATACAATTAATGTCAGCAATTTAAACAAAATTTATATAAAAATTTAAATGTCATATAATTTTTACAAGATTTCAGCCGTAACATAATCACAAAACTTGGTGACGTTCTACACAAAATTGTGAACAGAATTACAGAACACGATGACGTTATACACATAATTTGTGAACATTGTAGAAGTTTAGTTATGTTTTCAGGCACTCTTAAGAAATAAAAAAGTAGAACACTAGACAACAGAAAAACAACAGACATGAGTGGCTTACCCAGAATTTGAACACTGGACCTTCCGTGCGACAACCCCGCCTAGCTATGCAAGCGAATCACACTATCCTCCCTGGCATCTACGCATCACCATAAAAATGATGCTTCGATGACAGGTCAATAGTGCGAACCGAAAGACAAAACACCGGAAGTCCACCATGGGCAGTACAGCCTATTAATGACGCAATCACTTCTGTTGTTTCCCTATCAGACAGTATAGGCCAGTCCACACAAGACAAAGAGACCTTAATACTGTGTCTAGTACATGATAGTAGACTTAGAACAGTAAGTACAGGACAGAGGGTAGGTTTTGGTATTGTATAAACATTTATAACACATAAGGAAGGGAAACCCGAGGCCTGTAAACGGTAAATTAATATTAGACAAACATAAAGGTATGTTTTCAGGCACTCGTAAGAAATAAAGAAGTAGAACACTAGACAACAGAAAAACAACAGACATGAGGGGCTTACCCAGGATTTGAACACTGGACCTTCCGTGCGACAACCCCGCCTAGCTATGCAAGCGAATCACACTATCCTCCCTGGCATCTACGCATCACCATAAAAATGATGCTTCGATGACAGGTCAATAGTGCGAACCGAAAGACATAACACCGGAAGTCCACCATGGGCAGTACAGCCTATTAATGACGCAATCACTTCTGTTGTTTCCCTATCAGACAGTATAGGCCAGTCTACACAAGACAAAGAGACCTTAATACTGTGTCTAGTACATGATAGTAGACTTAGAACAGTAAGTCGATTTGACCCAATGGTGCCCCACTCCCATAGGGGGTCCGCACTCTGGTTGTCACCTCCAGCTTTGAAAACAAAATACATGACTTTTAATTAAATTAAAGTTTTTATGTTAAAAAGTAATGTCTTCTTTTAAAGTTATTTGCATTAGAAAAGAAAGAAAGAAAATTCACAATAACAGAAAGAATTGTCTGACTGTGATGTAAATTCTAACTGGTGTACATAAATTTCACATGCGTGACTTAGCTCGCGTGGTTACTGAGCAATACCAGAAGATTGATTCATCAGTGCATGAGAGAAATATAGAATAGGCTCAATTCCGTACCAGTTTAGTAGGGAACACAATATCGTATTGCTTAGGTTTCTCCCTGCTTTTAGCACTTAACGTGTTGGTAAATTACAAACTTAACGATGTGTAATTTTTTGCGGTTTGAGTTTGTACATATCGCATAGCGTTGAATTAAAAGAAAAATGCTAAAGTTGAGAAATGTTAATTAACTCCATCATTACAATGTTAAAACAGTATGAGTAAGGGATATGCTGTTCATAGTTTTTCCGACAGAAAAGTTCTGACTACTTCTACATAGAAGCATGCAGCTTTTATCTCCACCAGACAATCTCCTCATTCCTGCAAGTTCATCAACAGAAGGGTGAAGAATATTCAAACTAAATTATATTTTATTGATTGTTAACTTCACTTCAACGAAAAGATCAGGTTATTTACGTTAGCAGTTACGAAAACAGTGAATTATAGTAATTTCAATACATTCCATAGATGGAATTACATAAACATGTTGTAGATTTGGAAATAGGTCTAATATACTTTGAACTTCTTGAGGAAAACGAACTTGCCAAGTCTGTAAAGTTAGCAGACTATGATGGACATACGCTGGTTTAGGAAAAGGAAACACTGAAGCCAGTTCTTCCTTTTTTTTATACATTGGAAAGCCTTTGAAAATCATCCTGAAATTCCCTTCTTTGAATTAAAGAGCTATGGATTTCAAATTTTTATTTATTTATTCATTTTTGCTCTACGCATATTGGTTTCCTACCGCAGAATACCGGATCCGAGAGTGTTCTGCAAGGTTTTCAATACATTGTGTGAATATGGCACGCTTCTAGGCGTTCATGTTTCATCTGATCGAGCATGTCAACAAAATGGGGATGAACAGAAAAACTTTCCTCAAATGGTAGATCGTAGCACTACTACTAGCACACGAGGAATTTCTGCACGTCTCGGTGTTTCACGAACATGTGTATTGCGAACATTACATGAAGAAGGTTTGTATCCATTTCAATAACAGTGTAGGCAAAACCTCCAACTAGGGGGCAGTGCCATGCGACTAGAATTTTGTTAATGGGTAAATACTAATCGTGGATTGCTTCCATTAATACTGTTCACTAATGAAGCTGCTTTCACCAGTAACGGAATCAACAACACGCGTAACGCTCATCGATGGTCTCACGAAAATCCACATGGTACTGTAGAAACTGCTTGACAACGTCGTATCTCAATCAATGTGTGGGGCGGTATCATCGATGACATGTTGATTGGTACAGTCATTTTAGAAGATCACCTGACAGGACAAAATTACCGTGAATTTTTGCGAAATGAATTACTGGAACAATTCTTTCATTTTGACTAGACGGATTGCTTTGTACTTACAGCATCACGGAGCCCCTCCTCACTAAACCCTACAAGTGATGCAACATCTAATTGAAACTTTCCCTTATCGGTGGATTGGTTGTGGTAGTGCTATTACGTGGCCACCAAGATCTCCAGACCTGACCCCGTTAGATGATTGTTTGTAGGGTTGGAGGAAGGATGAATTTTACAGAAAAAAGGTGGATACACGAGACGAACTACTCGATTGCATAATGGATGCTATTGGCTGCCATAATGGAACGTACACTCAGAAGAACAACACGTCATCGTCTCACACGAGTTACAAAATGCATTGATGTTGACGGTGAAATTTTCGAAATTGTTTTATAAACTCAACATACTTGTTACAAATCTAATTTAAACAATAAATACTTCTTTATTATTTTATTGTCAATACTTTTGCCGCTGTGCATTCACATATTTCTATCTCGGAAGCCGTTCGGAATGGGACACATTTGTCACGCTTTGATTGGAATCTCCTGCCCTTTAATCTGAGTGGTCTGCTCTGGGGTCCTTCTACTTTTGTCTACGCCCACGTTCCTGTCATTTTTGCTCTTAATAGCTCGAATTCTGTCTTTGGTACCTGTCAATCTCGTTAGAGCCCACCCTTTTGCGCGTGCAAAGCGGCGTTTCTGCACTATAGTCTTTAATGTAGGGATTCTTGGGGAAGGCGGCGAATTCCCTGGTTCTTTGATATAAGGAGCACGGGGAACTCTCTGTCCTTTTATGTCGGGCCGTCATCGCGTTTCATCTCGAATCGCTGGCCAAACTTGTGGCAACTTTTCTTATTATAAAAGGGCAGGTCTCTAACACTCTCATAACCCTTTTCTTTCCCGATAACGAGAACGATCAGACGTGCCACAACCGTGAGAAATACAAACCAGATAAGTTGAATTTAATTTATTTTCTGTTTCTATTCTGTATACAATTTAAGCAGTTCGTATAATTAGTATTTGTTGATTGCTTGATACTGGCTAGGAGTGATAATATAAATTAGAAATAGCCATAAATTAAAAAGAAACAAAAAAATGTTAATAGGCCCAGGCGCCACGTGCTTTCCATTGCGTGGTAAGGCAGACATTTTTATTTTACTTAACTCATCAGGAAATAGCAATAAGTTGAATCCTCCTAAACTGTAATCATAGATCCTAGTAGTGTTTATCAATTATTAATAATAAATATTAGTGGTTAAGGGAATTTTAGATTTGCCAGATCAAAAGAGTTGAACCAAAATAGACAAAACTTCTAAGAACAAGATAGCACAATAAAATAATTAAATTAATAATAACAAAATAAAAGAAAGGGAGCTAAAAGAAACAGGAAAGAACAATAAGTAAATAAATTCAAATAGGAAATTAGGACATAGCTCATAACCAAACATGGCACCTAAAACTAGAGCACAGTCAGGTGAAGGCAAAACGTGGGCAGAAGCAGTTAAAACCAAAGAAAGGGACAGCAGGCACGATAAACTAGAAGAGAATAGTCTGGCCCCCATAGAAGAAATTTCTAACCAAAAAAAAGAGCAATGAAAGTACCAAAGAAGACTCAAGACATAAAGCAACCCAAAATAGCAATGAAAGTACCAAAGAAGACTCAAGACATAAAGCAACCCAGGCAGTTTCCCAAAATAAAGATGTAGTAAACATATGTCGTTTAAAGATAACGCAAGTAGCTGGTGAGGCTGTCAAGATCAAGGCACTAGATGAAAACAAAATTATAAAAATCCTTGATCCTGTGTTAGGCAAAAAGGCGATAGCCAAAATTTAAAAAACCCATTTTGGCATAATAATTACCCCAAATCAGAGTGACAGAATAAAAGAGATGCTAGAGGAACTCAAAGTAGAAGCAAAAACAGTGACTCTTGCACACGACATAAAAGTAAAGATAGAGCTAGCAAAAGAAATCAGTAGATGTGTGTTAAAAGGGATAAACACTAACCTTTCAAGCGAGGAAGTTATGAACATCCTCGCAAAACATAACCCAGACATAAAGCTGGTACACGTGGACAGAATAATGGTGAAAGGGAGTATTGTAACCCCAGTGGTTATAATAACGGTAGAAGGGAGGGAAACCCCTAAAACGCTACTATTTGGGGAAAACCAAGAAGCACACCGAAGTTTACATTCCCTCTGTGCTGCAGTGTTCAAACTGTCTGAAATTCGGCCACGGAAGGAACAATTGTAAGGGGAAAACAGTTTGTAGGTACTGCTCCAGTAATCACCCCTCTACACAGTGTGAAAAGGCAAAGGCAGATACCGACTACAAAAAGGCGAATGGGAACAGAAAGTGTATCAATTGCAAAGGGAACCACAGTGCCAGGTATCAGGGCTGTCCAGTGTACCAACAAACCAAACAAGCACTAAAAGAATCCATCTTAACAAGAACACCATTTAAAACAGTAATTAAAGAAATAAAAGAAAACACAAAAAACACAAACAATAAAGTTGCAGAAGAAATCAAGTCTGTAAAAGAAGAAATTAAAACTATTAAAATGCAGCTGTCAAAAGAAAAAGATCTGAAAGTAACTAACATAACAAAAGAGAACAGCCAGCCTGACAGTTCAGCTACGGCATTGGAAAATGTGAATGCGCTGAAAAATGCAGAAGCATTGCTTCAAGAGGTGAAAGCCATACAGCACCAAATTTCCCAGGATGTGGCTAAACTGACTGTACTGAAAGAAGAAAATGAAATAATGCTAGCCAAACTGTCTGAAATAAAAGAAAAAAATGAAATAATACTGAAAAGAATGGAAAGTGAAAGACAGGAGATTAACATAGGGAGAGAAATGAATGTAGTATTGGATGAAAATAGGAAAGGGGTCAAAAAGAACATAATGCAACAGGGAAACAGAAGCAACCTAGAAGAAACTATCAAAGAACAAGTTGAGGTACTTTTACCATACATAGTGGAAAACGTTAGTAACAAAATGACAAGTCTAAATGAGGAATTCCTCGAAAACATGGTTGATAACGGGCCCACGAGTACAGGAAATACAGAATAAGAGCAAAATTGATAGTTTAACCAAAATAAAAGGGATACTAGATGATGTTAAAATTCAACGGATTTAGAATTATACAGTGGAATTGTAGGGGTATCAAAAAGAATTTTGCACCCCTACTAGCAGAGACAGGAGGAACGACCGCTATATATGCTCTTCAAGAGACCCATTTAAACCCAAACAGTAGATACAGTTGTAATGGCTTTAAAATACTTAGGCACGATAGGAAAGAAGGTAGAGGAGGTGGTGTCGCAGTCTTAGTTAGCGACCAATTTAAAATTATAGACTGGGAAGTATTTAATACAACCAATATAGAAGGTATCCAGGTTTCTATAGCAGCTGAACCAAACAATCTAACAATCCTAAAATTATACGCTAAAGATGGCACAATTAAAGATGAAGAAATACTATCCATAAGCACCAGACTAGGCCTCAAAACAGTCATAGTAGGCGATTTTAATTCCCATCATTATGCTTGGAGTGGACAACATGCAGACAATGCAGGAAAGTGCCTACTTGACTTCATAGAAAACAATGAACTACTAATACTAAATGATGGAACTGCAACTAGAATTAATCCACAAGCTAACAGGACAGACTCAGCAATAGACATAAGTATAGCAACTAACAACCTAGCGAATGTAAATTGGGAAGTGGTACAAGACACAAACTCAGATCATCTGCCCATTATAATAACCATGCATGAAAACGTCATTCCAAACCCAGAACCAGAGAAACCAACTTTCAACTATAAAAAAGCAAATTGGGAAGCTTTCCAACAGAGCTGGAGGGGATGGAATATAAAGACATGGAATCAGATGATACTGACTTGTGGGCAGAAACACTGACCAATTAAATTCTTAAAATAGCAATAAAATATATACCAAATAAAAATATGCCACAGCACCTTAAACCAATAAATAACACTAATAGGAAACAAAAAAACTCAGTGGAATAAAGAACCAGTTGCCTCGTGGAATAAAAGCTGTGCAGAAATTCATGAGAGAAGAAAAAGGGCCTTACAAAAATATAGAAATAACAGAACAGAAGAAAACTATGATGAGTATAAACTTATTAGGAATGAATCTAACAGAATAATATTTAAAGCCAAAGAAACTAATTGGAAGGAGTTTTGTCAGTCACTTAAACCTAGCACTCAAATTAAAGAAGTATGGAAAAAGCTTAAGGCAATCAAAGGGAACAATAAGAAAACAATAATGCCAACAATCAAACTACCAAAGAGAGCAGAAACAGATAAATAAAAAGCTAATGCCCTTGCCGAGTATTTCTATAAAGTCAGTGCCAAAAGTAGTCTTGGACAGGAAGAAAATGAGAGAATAGAAAGACTTAGGATAAAGTTTTCAAAAGAACTACCAGACCAGATAGATGAAACAAACTATTTAGATGCTGATATAACAGAGGAAGAAGAAACTAATGCAATAAAAGATAAATCTAATACTGCCTCAGGGCAAGATATACTTAGTTATGAAATCCTTAAGAAAGTACCCAAAAGAACTATAAAGATAATAACTTCCCTTTATAACAAAATCTGGAGCTTAGGAAAGATACCAGAAGCATGGAAAGTAGCTATGATAGTACCCATCCTAAAACCCAATAAGGAAGCCCATGATGTAAGTTCATATAGGCCTATCTCCTTAACATCACAACTAGGTAAAATACTGGAAACTGTTGTTAACAAAAGAGTTAAATACTACCTGGAAAAAAATCAGTTATATAGCCCAAACCAGTCAGGATTTAGAGCAGACAGAAGTACAGTAGACCAGCTTGTAAGATTAGAACACGATGTAAAGCTAGGGTTCAAGAGAAAAAAGAAAACAGCAGCAGTCTTTCTAGATGTCGCAAGAGCATATGATGAATGCTGGCGAGAAGGAGCTCTTTAAAAATGAAAAAGATTGGCATTACTGGTAAAACCTATAGGTATATAGAAAACTTTTTACAGGACAGGTATTTTGCTGTACAGGTAAACAATGATAAGTCAGATATATATGAACAACAGAATGGGATTCCTCAGGGATCAGTGATTTCACCTTCAATTTTCACTATAGCTGTAAATGATTTAACAGATGAATTTAACGACATTAAGAATGCACTATCGCAATTTGCAGATGACTGTGCCATTTGGCGATCTGGAAAAAACTTGGATCATATTTACAAAAAACTTCAAAATCAAATAGATAAAGTTTCAGAGTGGATGAAAAGTTGGGGCTTCCAAATTAATGTAAACAAAACAGTAGGTATGATTTTCAGCAAAGGAAATTAAAAAAAAAATAACAAAATCAATATAACCATTAAAGGACAGAAAATATGTATCTACGCAACAACAAGATTTCTGGGCATAACTTTAGATAAACAACTAAATTATAATAAACATATAGACAATTTAGTAGAAAGCTGTAGGGGACCTTTAAATATACTAAGGATTATAAAAGGTAATGGATGGGGGGGGGGGAGGGGAGGGGGGCAGCAATAAAATAATGCTTATGTTCTACAAGTCTTTCATCAGGGGGAAACTGGATTATGCCAGCATAGTCTATGACTCAGCTGCAGCTTCCAACAAAGCAAAACTAGACAAAATTCAAAATGCAGCCATGAGAACCATTACAGGTGCATTTATATCGACACCAGTAGAAGCACCGGAAGTAGCTCTTGGCATACCGCCCCTTGGTCTAAGACGGAAAGAACTAAGATTAAATTATTGGAGTAAAGTAGCACAAAAAGTGACCCACCCAGCACATAGCATTTGTCAAAAACCAACCTAGTGTATGGGACGTCCCCTTAAATAAAGATAGATATCCAACAGGGTGGAGAACTATAGAAGATCTAACACAGCTCAAAGAACTATCAATCACAATTAAAAATAGTAATAAATATAGAAGCCAAATACCACCCTGAGAACTAAAAACACCAATCATAGACTACTCACTTACTGAACAGATCAAACAAAACATAGAAGATAAGGAAGCCAAAATGATAAGTAGAAAGTTCATAGATCAACTAACTAAACAAAGTCTGGCCGTCTACACTGATGGATCCAAGGGTGATAGTGGGCAACTAGGTGCCGGAGTTGTAATACCACAATGGAGAATAAAAAAGAGCTACAGTGTAACTGAAGGGGCTTCGATTTTTACCGCAGAGATGGTAGCAATTCTTAAAAGTTTAGAAATAATCGAAGATAACCCACCAGAAGCTGTTACGATATTTACAGACTCGCTATCATCACTACAAGCACTAGAACACCCAGGTAAATGTAGCCGGCCAGACATAAAGGAAGAAATTCTAGCAATTAATACATCACTAGGGAACAGAGGATGTAGTGTGAGGCTAGTGTGGGTTCCAGCACACATAGGTATTGCTGGTAACGAGTTGGCAGATCAGAACGCCAAGAATGGAAGAACAAGTAAAAACAATATAAGAGCAGGACTGGGAAGGTCGGAGATCAAGAGCCAAGTGAAGATAACTATAAACGAGGAATGGAAGACAACATGGAAGTAGAAAAGGCAGACACGCGTTCACACTGCTGAAAGAACCAACGAGGACGTGCCAGGTCAGAGAAGAATTAAAGATACCATCAAACAAAAAACTGTGGCGTCTCGGTGCAGCATACTTTATGATAGAGGAACCACACTGCCAAGAATGTCAGGAAGAGAATGACATAGACCACTACCTGATCCACTGTAAAAAGTACGAACAACAAAGGCTTGAATTAAAAACTTACTATAGAAATCACAATATAGACATGACAGGTGATAAGGTTTTAAGTATAGATGCCCCAAGAGATGCCCAATCAATACTTAAAACATATAAGGTTAGTACTTCAGGAGAAAAACATCCAACTAAATAGAAATTAAGCAACAAGAACTAACAAAGCATTAACAACAAACTAACTAAATACTCATAGGACAAGGAAAGACAACGAGGTACATAAAAAAAAGGGTAACAACTCAAAAAGAACAAATACTAATACAAATTAAAACCAAGTGTAAAGGACAATAGACATCTATAAACAATACAAAAGAGAAAATAAAATGGACAAATACTAATATAAATAAAAATCAGCTACTGCAAAAGACAATAGTAATTTAAATTAAATACAAAATTAGTTTAAAAAATGACACTAAATACCCCAATTATAACCAACTTTCAGGTTGAACAGATGGAACGAGAAGAGGCAATAATGGTCAGCTGGTAGGGCCCGATCTCCACCCATCAACTCATCAAAACAACAACAACAACAACTCTCTACTCATGATTAAGCTCGGGCGTTGGCGTAGCTGGCGAGTCATTGTTAGGGCGTTATGCTAGAAGATAGATAATGTTAATCCTTTTTAAGACTTAGTATCTATCAACGCTGATCGGGTTAGCAGTCAACAGGGTTTACTTTGTTTTGGATGGTAAATGCGCTCTGATATAACCACATAGGTTGAAAGTGACGCGCCTCGCCAGAAGAAGGCAAAAACCGAAACAAAAAAAAAAAAAAAAAGCCTCCCTACCATTGTCGCCCTTGGATTCATTGCTGCCTGGATAATCATTTTAGGCTGAGAGCCTATAACCAGATTTATTGTGCGGAGATTGAATTCCTTTTGTTCGAGCTGGTCACTTTGATCCTGATACTGTGCTTTTCTGCTAGGTACTAAGCGAGTGTCCAGAAATACAGCGGGCGCTCATAATAACGTGGCTCGTTGAGTTTATTCTTCTGTCCTGCATTATCAGTAACAAGATATAGTCAACTCGCGCAGCCGGCCACACGGCCTGTCAGTTACCTAGTCTACCTGGCGGTCATTCGTGGATTATTTAACCACCGCCTATTGCAAATCACAGTGCATACGGCTGATGCCTTTGCTATCGACTTGTGTCGGCAACCCTGTCAGACCCATTGACAGTCGGTAAAACCGGAGTAGTGAAGCATTCTTCAGAAGGAGCGGCACCTGGTCAACACTAGACACCTACCCGAAGCCAAGTCGCCGTTATGCAACTGTAGCAAAGTTTAATTTTGCTGGAGAGGTTATGATGGTAAAAGATAATGAATGTTGTTATGTATGTGTCAACCGTGTGAGGTCAAGCTATGTAAGACCTTGAGTCTAATAGATGATGTTGATGAATTCTCAAGGGACCTAACGCTACCTCTCTAGATCTCACACGGTGCTGTATGTTATTTCTAATGTGTGGTGTTTGATGTGGCTCTTTATGATCAATAAATTTTCTATTATTCTCTTCTTTTTCTAACCGGTGTTCACTCCTTTTCTATTATAGCTACATTATCCGTTTTACCTGTTTTTTCGCATTCGTGCGTTTTGCGATAAATTATTTTCTTTCCCATTCTCTCTTTTACCACGTTTTCTTTCTCATTACTGATTCGAAGTCTATTAAGCAGTTGTCAGTTGATGCAGGATCGTTTGATAGTGGTGATTTCTAGGATTGGATAGTATGAAATGTGTAATGTAGGGGAGGGGGGGGGGGGGGAGGAGGGCGGTGGGAGCTGTATGAAAGTTTGTGGCGGGGGGGAGTGAGGGGGAGTCTTGCGGGGGGGGGGATTGAGGGGGAGGGGGGGAGAGGGTTAGGGCGGGAGCTGTGGGCTGGGGGTTGGCTACATTAGGAGGTAGGGTAGGGGGGGGGTGGGGGGTCGAGAGGGGGGGTGGGTGGCGGGAGGAGGGGGTGGGGGGGGGGGGGGGAGTGGGGGGGGGGTGGGGGGGGGGGGGGGGGGGGGGGGGGGGGGGGGGGGGGGGGGGGAGGGGGGGGGGGGGGGGGGGGGGGGGGGGGGGGGGGGGGGGGGGGGGGGGGGGGGGGGGGGGGGGGGGGGGGGGGGGGGGGGGGGGGGGGGGGGGTGGGGGGGGGGGGGGGGGGGGGGAGGGGGGGGGGGGGGGGTGGGGGTGTTGTGTGGGGGGTGGGTGTGGGGGGGGGGGGGGAGGGGGGGGGGGGGGGGGGGGGGGGGCGTGGGCAAAGGGGAGGGGGGGGGCATGGGAGATGTTGGGGGGGGGGGGCTGGGGTGGAGGGGGTTGGGGTGTAATATGGGGAGGCGGGGTGGGGGAGCGGGGCAGGTTGTGTGTCAGGGGGGGATTTGGGAGGGAGGGGGTTGGCGTGGAGGGGAGAGGCTGAATGGGGTTGGAGGTGGGGGAGTAAGCCAGTGATCGGTTAGGTAGGCAGGGTTGAGGCAGACGGAGCAGGGGGCGCGGTGGGCGGGGGTTGGGTTCTAGGGGTAGCGGATCCGGCGTTAGGTATGTGGGTCCGAGTGGTGGGGCGGGGGGTGGAAGTGGTGCGGGAAGGTCGAGAGATGGGGTAGGGTAGGGGAGGCGGGAAGAGGGAGTAGGGGGTGAGGGGGCGGGGCGGGTCGGGTGCGTGGATGGGGGGGCGGGGAAGGTAGAGAGGAGTTGAAGGGATGGGTGGAAGCAAGGTGGGTGGTTAGGGGAGGGGGGGGGAAGGTGGTTTGGGGGGGGAGATGGGGGGGATAGTGAGGTGTGTGGGGGTGGGTGAGTGGGGGGGCGGGGACGTAGAGAGGGGGTGGGTGGGGGGGGAGGCGGTGTGGGAGGGAATTGGGGAATGGGGGAAGGGTAAGGCGGTTGTCGGGGAGGGGGTGAGACGGGGGATGGGGGCGGGGGGGTGGGGCGGGCAGGTGGGGGTGGGGGCGGGGGGGGTGGGGCGATCGGGGGAGGGTGGGGTGGGGGGGGCAGGGAGGGGGGGGGAGGGTGGTGGGATGTAGTGGGGGGAGAAATGGGGGGGAGTTGGGGGGGGGTTCAGGGGTTTACGAATAAAGGAGAGGTGTGGGTAGGGGTAAGGGGGGTGGGGGACGCGGTATGGTGGCGTATGGTAGGGTAGGTAAAAAAAAATAAAAGGGGGGGGGGGGTGGCTGAGGGGGCGGTGGGGGGGGGAAGTAGGAGGTGGAGGGGGGGTAGAACAGGGGGGACGGGCGGGGTTGGGCGGGTGAGTGGAGGCTGGGGTCGGGAGGGGGGAAGGGCTACGGAGGGGGCGGTATGAGAGGGGGGGCGTGCGGGGGTTTTCTTTTTGTTTGTTTTGTAAATTTGTATTTTTTTTTTTGTTTGTTAGGTTTTTTGTTGGCTTTTTGTGTTTTGTACTTTTCTCATGTCACGGCGTTTCGTCAGGCTAGTTCCCGGTTAGGTGTGGGAAATTGCCATCTAATGAGACATACCGTCTAGCATTTTCACCTGACACTAACGTTTCTCTCGGAGTGGAGTGTCATATGACACTCAGGCAGCGCAATGGAATGAGACATATAGTCTGGGTTTTTCCATGACACTCACGCTCCACGGCCAGTTTTTGGCGTAAGGTGCGAAGACGCACGTTTTGGCAGTTATGAGCTAGCGTCTAAAGTACGTAGGTATTAAGGAAAGGGGAGGCTATTGCGTGGTTTTGGAAATAGCACTCATCTTTGTCCGTTTCATAGATATTAACCAGAGTTTGAAACTATACTGTTCAAAAAAAGAAACGCAACTTTTTTGGTGTTACTTTTATAAAAGATATTCGCTGATTGGACATCAGTCAACCTATCGACTGTGTCCACCTGGTCATTAACTTCTCGTGGTTACCTGAATTGTACTCACCTCATGATTCGTGAGGTCATGAAAGAGGTCAAGGTCAAAACCACATTTTTGACAATAACTCGTGACAGGTTCATGAGAATCCCGTGAAACTTACTGAACACAAAACTCTCTGACCATATTATTGAATGCCTATGAAAGATTGACCGCTCCTTCGGAAATAAATTCAAGTTTGAAAACTC
>JAMPIV010007824.1:0-37604 GCA_024509875.1 Oreohelix idahoensis | reverse complement strand
TGGCCACATGTGCATGTTGAAGAATGTACCGTCTAAAAGTATATGGGACCATAACTTGTTGTTTCATTTGTGATTTGTCATTAAAACATCTAATCAATATGTCATTTTTAATAACAAAACAATGTTTGTTATTATTACCTGAGGATAGATTGTCAACTTTATCAACCAACTTAAAAATTTTTTTTTAAAGATTTATCCTCTTTTTGTTTAGTTGCAAATGTTTCCCTGTCAATAGGTGAATTGACTACAAATTCCTCTTGGTTGTCTGCATCCATTTTATTATCATCAACTTTCTCCATGAGTTGAGTCTGCGCTCTAGTCGTCACGGCGTTTCCAGTGCATAGGTTATGTTTCTCCCATTCTATAATCTCATCTGGAGTACAATCTTTACTGCCGTGTATACGACCGACCATCAGATCAGCTATAGGCTTTTTTAGCATACATACTTTTACGTTCCCTGTGAAAAAAGGAGTGTTAACATGAATAATAGCTGTGGGGTAAAACTCTATTGTTCAACCAAAAGTCATGCAACGGACATATTCCCCCGTTGCACAGCTAGGATGTACCAGCGACTGTCGTACACCAATCGTTGTGGATCCCGAATCCCTCAACACTGAGACGACGGATCCATTAACTAATCCCCTGTTAAAAATTAGTAGGCCTGTTCCATCGTTGACTGCAAGACCTACCTGTGGTATAATATGTCCGCAGTTGAGCACTGTTTCTTTCGCCTTCTGAAAAATAAGATTGCATTGCTGGCAACTATTTGCCACATTATAATTAATAGCAAAACATGCAGCAGAAGACTGTGTTGTATTATTGTCAAGTGGGACCTGAGCTGTAGGGGTAGTATTATTTGTAACTGCCGCCCCTGTATTATGGTTGTAATGAGATGATCCCCAAGAATGAGATCGATTCCGAGTATAATTGTTAGAATTATCTCGTCGTCCTCTATAGTAACTATTATCTCGATGTCTCGAGCCATGATTATTACCATTCCAGTTACTATTATTATTGGGAGTATGTGATCGATTATAATTAGTGTTATGTTGACCATTGTGGTAGTTTGTTTGAGGTGAATAATTTCTATCTCGTGATCTACCTCTGTTGAACTCATTTTTATTGTTGAAATCATTATTATGTCCCTTCTGAAAGTTAACATTGTGATTTCTTTGGAACCTGCTTCTGTCTACACTGTGATGTCTTTGTTTGTTATTATGATTGTAGGCCATATTAGACGCCACAGGTAGAGGTTCTCTTAATGAGGAGTTAGAAATGGTTGCATTCGGATGTGCCGAACAGTAGTTTAAAGAAATTTTTTCTAACTCGTCCATAGTACCTGGTTTACGCTCCTGCAAATATGCAAAAAATGGCTGGCTAACCGAAGATAATACCTTATCCCGCAGTAGTAAATCAACTAATTTGTCGTATGATTTGTTGACTTCTGCCAGTTCAACCCATCTATTAAATGTATTGCGTATGTTCGCAATGAATCCTGCAAAATCCTTTGGAGATTCAGGTAAAATTCCCTTAAATTTCAACCTACAGTGTTCCTCGTCCAGGTGAAACCTTCGTAAAAGCAAGGACTTAATAGCACCGTAGTTATTTGCTATTGATGGGTCAGCATTTTGAGAAGCTGTCAAGGGTTCTCCAACCAAGAATTCATTTAACTTGAGTACCCATGACTCTTCAGGCAAATGGTTTGTTTTGCAAGTCTGTTCAAAACGTGCCAGGAACGATGAAAGGTCGTCGACGTTCAAGTTGAAAATGGGTAATTTAAAGTTGTAGAAATGTTTAGGTTGGCTGGATGATGATCCATTTTGTGCGTTATTATTCTGGTTTGCATCAGCATTTTGTGCTTGTAATCTTGCTGTCTCCAATTTAATACGCGCCAATTCCATTTCTTGTTGTAAAATAATTTCCTCTCGTTTCAATTTATTCTCTTCTTCCTGTTTGGCGATTGTTCTTTGCTCTTCTCTTTCACGTTGAGCAATCTCTCTCAGTCTATTTTCCTTGTCAATTTGCTTCATCTCACGTTCTGCTTCCTCTTTCTTTAATGCAGTTTTTTTCTCTTCTTCTTTTCTTTCATATTTTTCCAATTCTGATTCGGCAAACTGACGAAGTTCTTGAGATTTATGATAGGAAACTCTTTACAGAGCGATACAACAGGAAGCAATCTGATCATCAGAAGAAGTCCCCCCGTCCGACAAGTGTTTCGGCCCTATATACTCCTTTACACTCTAAGGGGGGCGGGCCCACTTGGGTCATGGCTCCCAAGCGTCTCAGCTTCCTGTTGTCTTGCATCGAAAATGAACCCATTTCACTTATGGTAGCAACTTTAAATTCCACAACTCCGCCAGCCGTACAAGATAGGCAATTGTTGAAAGTAAACTAAAGAGAAGACAAATTATTCCGTTCGTTCCGTCTCCTGCACACACTGAGACACCATTACTAGTCAAACGAGTCGCCACTTTCAAAGCGCGTTTCCCCACAATAACAACTTGACTTTTTAATCTGACACCCCTTATAGTAATACACCGCTTGTACGCCCCTGAGGTCGCAGCCCGTTCACTAGTTCACCACAAATACCTCAGAAGTATATGTGGACTATAAAATTACAAAAATTCCCTGGTGTTTTCTGTACCGCTGCGTTTATTGTTACGATCTCCATTCCCCATTGCGGTTGTTCCACAGCCAGCCTGATGCCTTTTCGGCAGTTTCACTAAGCCTCTTCAGGGCCCTTGTTCTCGACTGTCCCCTCAGCCCCAACAGTTTCAATAGATAATACACTGATGCAGCCACAAGCCCTCTTGCACCCACTTCAACAGCCATGACCCTTGCAGTGAACCCATCGTGTCTCAGATCCGCGGCCAGATCACTATACTTGGCCGCTTTGAACGAATGTTGCTCATCTAATCTGGATTCAAATGGCACGGCCAGTTCAATCAGTATGAACCTGAAGCGTTGCTGCAGAATGAAGCACTATATCCGGCCGTCTCCCGTGATTTTTCGGATACTCTCTGGATATGCCCCTCGTCCAGGTAACTGGTCTACCAAAATCATCTCCCAATCATTTGCACAATCAAGAAGAGATGGTAAACTGCTACCAGGTTTATTCGGTTTGGGGTGTGCTGACTTTCCTGCCCTCAGAAAGTATGTGTTTGCGGTGTCTGGCCGGACTTTGCTATTCGCCTTCATTCTTGCCAGATCTATTGTCGCAGCAAGCTCATTTAGCACTTTGTTATGGTGCCAAGTGTATCACCCTTGCCCTAATGACACCTTACACGCTGAGAGCACGTGTTCAAGTGTCTGCCTCCCCTGGCACGGGGGCACTGCTCATCATCCGACTTTCCCCATTTCACAAGAGTTGGTGGCCGAGAATTTAAATTCAGGTCATACAGTGATCTGACAACGAAGCTGAGCCTAAGAGGTGCCATATGCCATATATCATTCCATGTCAAGGACCTCTGCAGGGCTCCTTCCCATGTAGTCCATTGGCCTTGTTGGACCTGCTGCACTGCTTTTTGCAACCTCTTATCATTCTCAGCTTCTCGTATCTCCTGAACTACCATGTCTCTGCGCTCCCTGCTTGTCCATGCCTTGGACCAACCAGCGGATGTCTCCATGACCAAATCCCCGTCTATTCGTTTGTGTGTTATCCGATTACCTCCCTCAGTTTGAGTGACTCTTGGGCAGTTCCATCAACAGAACTAGGGCTCTTCCACTTTCCACTTCCTTCCCGTTTTCAGTGTGGGCTGAATGGACTTAACCACGTCATCAGGCTGACTCGCGTAGCATCATTGCAAGCCTTGCCTTTCCAACATTTTACTCTTCAAACTGACTTGAAAGGAAGCAGAAGTTTTGACTTTTTGCAGTACAGTGCTACATTGGTAGCAATCTGACAGACCTGGTGGTACTTCCTAAGCCATTTTCTCATGAAACTTTTGACCTTATTACCTGCTTATGGCTTCCACTGTACTTGTGCTTATTTCATATATAAGCAGTGGCCATAGCAACTTTGGTATCAACATGAACTGGAGGCACCACAGCTTGAACTTCCCCAGGAGTCTGCTTTGGTCTATGATCTGTAGCCCTCTGCCTGCCATTTCTATTGTCTGTTGCACTGCCTTTTTAAGTCTTTTAATGAGGGTCATCGTACCAACCCTGCCAAGACTTTTAACATGGTTCCCTTTAAAATGACAGTAGGGATGTTCTTTTGGTTGGAAAGGATAAAAAATTTCACAGTGGGTTATAGGGATGCGGTTGAGTATGTACCTCTTTCTTTAATGGAGGTGTGGGGGGGGGGGGGAGGGGCAATTTTTTCTTTTACTTCTTCTTTCTTTCTTTCATAATTCCTTCAATTCTGATTCGGCAAGTTTGGACGAACTTTTCTGTGAGTTTATAACCATATTCACGACCAATCTTAACGAAATGGTCTATAGTAAGCATTTTGACTTTTATCTGTAAGTAATTATTGATAATTACTGATTAAAATAGTCAATAGTAGCTTCAGAGTAATTATTATACTTACTCAACTTAGAGATATTCAATATAAGTAATCACAATAGTACTGAACTTAATGTCTAAGTTCAACTAATAGACAATATTTTGTAACAATATCGTATCTAAATAATACTATATCATAAATAGTTATGATATCTGTTAAATATAATGTAATTATATCACACAATTAATCTCAATATCCAATAATGTTGGGTATAATTCCTAGTAATTATATTGTTCAATGTACTAAGTCCCTCTCTTAGTACCAGAAAAGTATATTAAATAATATACAATGGGTCTATTACCTCAAAGGTAGCTATAAGATTATTTTATTTGGTCAATATATATATTATATTATTATGCCCTAGGCATCTATTATAAATTGTAGTGCTACTTTCTTGGACTATCACTGCATAATTATGCAATGTCCCATATTAACCTTAAATATCAGAAAAAATTAATTAAATTAAATTACAAGTGTGTTATTGCATATAATATCATATTATTAATGTAGTATTTAATATATATCATGAGGACAGACAAGCAATGATGAAACTAAAGGGTACAAACAATGTTAAGACGCAAACAAGACATTTTCACAATTAAAAATGAATTTATGAACTAAATAAAACAAGCGGAAATGTCACAGACCAAATGAAGGGTCAAGGTCTGACCCGAGGTCAACTGAATATTCAAAGTACACACAAAAAAAAAATGACTGCGAAAAATGATGACGTCACAGGACTCATAACGGACGAAAATTTAACAATCATAAAATAAATGATAGTCAGAGGAGACTGGACGAATAGTAACGAACATGATAACGCGAATGTCGTGGGTTCGATCCCCACATTGGCCACCATCTGTTGAAGGCGATCTTCTCTGTTGTTCTGGAACATTCAATTTGACAACAATGTTCCATATAATGTCAATAAAGTGGTTATAAATCCTGGCCATGTTAGTTGAGTTCTTATATGGTTTCATTCAAGATTTTCATCGTGTCAATTGGTGTTGCTTTACGCGAATGCGGGGTGGGGTAGAAAAAACGTGTGAGCAAACATTTGAAAGTTGCAATTATATTGAACTTGTAATTCCATTGACGTGATAAGTCGGTTCATTGAGTCCATACATTTATTCACAGTGATACATACATGATGATCAATTCCAATAGGGGTAGAGCGTAAGTCCATATAAGTCATGAATAAATTAATCAACAACGTAGACTGCTGGTTATGTGTCAATGTCCGTTATGAGGATACAATGCAGTATTGTCGTCAGAACATCACAGCTATATGCACGAGCAGATAGACATGGCTACCTGCCGACAGTGAGACTGCGAGTCTGAATATATTCATACGAATTTGACGATTATTCTCATCCTTCTGAGGATTCTAGTTAAATACTAACCTCCATAATTTCCCTCTCATATTGAGTTCTAGGACTGACCCTGATCCATCAAAAATGCACATAAAATGGCTATATCCTGCCATTAAATTGGAAGGTTAGAAAAACGCAGCTATTCAGCTTGGCGGTCAAGTAACAAAGGGTAGCGTTTCTTAGTTACCGACTGTGTCCTAAACAACGCTATACACGTCATAATCGATCGTGTATGAAGCGTTCAGTAATTGAAACATCTATCGCAATATATTAAATGTCTTAACCTTTACAATTGCACGTCTGGTAACCTTTAGCAGACGGCGTTAATATCATATACCGTAACAACTATGAAGAATGGCGTACTAGTGCGTATGGTACAACACTCAGACATGTCTATACATTCACAAATTCTTGTTCCGAAAGACATGAGAGAATACTGCAACATGCTCACGACTCCCAATGCGCTGGTCATATGGGATTTTCACATACGAAGTCGAGAGTTCTTGCGGCTTTCTTTTGGCCATTCGTAAACAGAGACATACGTCTTTATTGTCGCTCGTGTAAAGTATGTCAAGAAGTAAAATCGAAAGGTCCTCGCCATGCAGCACCTATCCAGGCTGCGGACATTCCTATCCATCCATTTCAGAAAATGGCGATAGATATCATTGGTCCTTTCAAAATAAAATCAGCCAGAGGACATCAGTTTATTCTTACATGTGTTGACATGTGTACTCGATGGCCAGAGGCCATACCTCTGAAGAGCATTTCGACTGCCGATATTGCAGACACTCTTTGGCTGATATTTTCGCGGTTGGGATTCCCTAGGGAAATCTTGTCAGACCATGGCACCCAACTGATATCTGAGACAATGTCGCAAGTGATGTCTACTCTTAATATTAAGAGGTCACTGAGTAGTATTTATCATCCTATGTCTAATGGACTAGTCGAACGTCTCAATAGAACTCTCAAAAATTTACTTGGGAAAATAACTGAGGATCATCCTCAGGATTGGGACAGAGTCTTACCCGCTGCTCTCTTTGCTTATAGAGAGGTTCCTAATGAACATACCGGGTTTTCTCCTTTCGAGCTCGTCTTTGGCGCGCGTCTGCGCGGCCCAATGTCCTTGCTTCATGATTTAATAGCTGTCGATGATATCAGTGATGACACTCAATCTTCTTATGAATATGTCATTGCTCTCAGGCAAAAAATCATTGAAGCTTGCAAATTAGCAACTTCCGCAAATAAAAATAGATGCCTACGTCAACTTTGTCCTGGAGACAAAGCATTTGTATTACTTCCTTCCAGGGAAAATAGACTTCTTATTGGTTGGAAAGGTCCTTTTGTGATTGTATCTAAAATTTCTGATGTCGACTATGTCGTCGATATTGACGGAAAGCATAAAACTTTTCACATAAATATGCTTACGGAATTTTATGAACGTCCAGAGTACTTACAACCTATCTTTCAAGCGACGGACGACGCTACAGTCGCTCGTGGTCGTTACTCATCTCTGTCTGTCATACAGGATGAGGAATCTACTTTCTCTGACGTTAATCTTCCTCTTCCGATGATTCCATTTCATTCTACGGAATCATGGAAAAATGTTGCAATTTCACCTAAATTGTCAACTGAGGAACAGTCACAAATCTCTTCCATGTTACAAACGTTTCAGGAAGTTCTCACGGCCATTCCTGGACACACTACAGTCATTGAGCATGACATTGTATTGACTGACCATACTCCTATCAGGGTCAGACCGTATCCTATTCCTATCCATTTCCAAACTCAGGTCGAGAAAGAGTTGGATGAAATGATAAAGTTAGGAATAATTGAACCATCCAATTCGGCATACTCGTCGTCTATGGTTATTGTCCGAAAGAAAGACAATAACATACGCATTTGCGTCGATTACCGTAAACTAAATCAAGTAACGAAGTTTGATGCTGAACCTATGCCTCTGTTGGATGAGTTACTTACTAGACTTTCCAACTCTCATTTCTTTACAAAGCTTGACTTGTCTAAAGGTTACTGGCAAGTTCCTCTAACCGAATGAGCCAAACCTTTCACTGCTTTCTCCACACCTAGGGGTTTGTTCCAATGGAACTTTATGCCTTTTGGCCTTATGAATGCCCCAGCTACATTCGTACGCATGATGCGTCGAATTCTGGCATATCGTTCTGATGTGATTGCATACTTGGACGATATCTGTCTTTTCAGCGATTCTTGGGAAGATCACTATCTGGGATTATATGAACTGTTGTCTACTCTACGTGAGCATAATTTGACAGCTAAACCATCTAAAGGCTATGTTGGGTTTAGTGAGATTTCTTTTCTTGGTCATCGTGTTGGTCATGGTCTCTTGAAGACAGAAGACCACAACACTTCTAAGATACTGAACATCACTATTCCTAAGACTAAGAAACAGATCCGTAGTCTCTTGGGCCTAATACAGTTCTACGGAAGATTCATTCCGAATCTTTCCTCTATTACGGCACCACTCTCAACCCTATTGAAGAAAGGGTCTCCTAATATGGTGCGTTGGTCCCAAGAATGCCAATCTTCATTGGATCAGATTAAATCATTATTTTCGTCTCCTCCTATTTTAAGACTACCTACAGCCGATAAGATGTTTGTCCTTCGTAGTGACGCCTCATCAATAGGGATCGGGGCGGCACTGATGCAAGAGTATTCTGAGACTCTGCATCCTGTAATGTATGTCTCGAGAAAACTGAATGCGGCAGAAAGGAATTATTCTGTTCTAGACCGAGAATTGCTAGCTATGGTCTGGGCAATTCTTAAACTCCAAAGATTCCTCCTCGGCGCGCATTTTATAGTAGAAACCGACCAAAAAGCTCTCACAGCTATGCAGAGTAAGGATTTGAAGAGTTCGAGATCCACTCGATATGCTATTGCTCTTCAACTTTTTCATTTCACGGTACGAGCTATCCGTGGTTCGGATAATGTGATGGCAGACATATTGTCGCGATGCCCACATGAAGCTACTTAGCTCTTTTGTCTAGATCTGATGTTAAATATCTAAAGTTATGATATATTCTTACAATATCATGCTTCTATAACACTTGTTGTCACTTTGTTTAAACTCAGGGTTATGGATTGATTACCTGCTTTCTCTGTTACCATCTTTGGTAAAACAGAGGAAGGTTTTGTTTAACATGAAATAAAGGTAAAAGGTAAAGGTGTCAGCGAGTGTAGATGGACGGGGAAGGGCATAAAATATATTTCAGAAGAAAAAAAGCAAATTATATACTCTGGTAGTAATGATAATCGTCACACAGAGGGAGTAGCCATCCTAATGACACAGAAAGCAGCAGCATCGCTTATCAGCTGGGTACCTATCAATGAGAGGCTAATATTAGCTAGATTTCAGACACGATTTTTCAAGCTCTCAATTGTACAATGTTATGCACCAACTAACGACGCTCTTGATACCACAAAAGATGACTTCTATGAAGCACTTCTAAGTACCATCAACACAATACTCAAGCATGACATAATAGCAGTCATGGGTGATTTTAACGCCAAAGTAGGTGACAACAACGATGGAGTACAAAGATATCTCGGTACTCATGGCATAGGCTGTATGAATCAAAATGGCGAAAGACTTCTAGAACTTTGTGAAATATCAAACCTCGTTGTGGCAGACACCATCTTTCCACATAAGAATATCCACAAGATAACATGGAATTCACCTGATGGCAGAACTAAGAACCAGATAGATCACTTCTGCATAAGCGCTAAATTTCGCTCATCAGTTCAAGACGTCAGAGCATACAGAGGTGCAGAGATCGGAAGCGATCATAACCTCTGCATAGCTAAAATGAGAATTAAACTGAAGAAGTTATACCAACCGAATAAAAATAGAAGAATAGATGTACACAGACTGCAATCAAATGATATAAAGGAGGATATAATGTCAAAATGAACAACTATTTCGATGCTTTAGGCAAAAATTGACAACGATATCACCACCAAGACAATCGATACTAAATGGGAACAACTGAGAACAGCAATGACAGAAGCAGCTGTAGCGACCACCGGATACCTAGTACATAAAAAGAAAAAATGGATGAGAGAAGATACTTGGGATAAAATACAAGAAAGGAAAACAGCAAAACTTAAACTACTAGCGGCAAGTACACATAATGCAGTTGAATCTTGCAAACTAACTTATAACTTGTTAAATAAAGAAGTGAAGACAAAAACTCGAAGAGATAAAAGACATTTCATCAATGAACTGGCCGTAGAAGCTGAAAATGCTGCAAGAACTGGTAATAGTAGGTGCCTTTATCAAATTACAAAACAACTATGTCACCAGCCTACTGCTATGGAAACACCTGTTAAAGGTAAATTAGGGAATTCAATACCAACAGAAAAAGAACAAATGAAGAGATGGGCTGAGCACTTCATGGAGGTGCTAAACAGACCACCACCAACAGTAACACCTGATTTTAATAATGAAACATCCACAACCACTTTGCCAATAACTTGCGATGAATTCACGCTGGACGAGATCAAACAAGCCGTTAAAAGATTAAAAAATTTTAAAGCTGCTGGAGTTGACGAAATTTCAGGGGAAATGATTAAAGCAGTTAATGACAACAACCTCTTGAGAATTTTAGATATTATAAATGAAGTATGGAGAGAAGAACAACCACCACAACAATGGAAAGACAGTATTATTGTAAAGTTACCGAAGAAAGGTGATCTATCAGACTGTAATAACTGGCGTGTATATCTCTATTATCAGTACCTGGAAAATTATTATGTTGCATGATGTTAGAAAGACTTAAATTGCATGCTGACGAAAAGATCAGAGAAGAACAAGCGGGTTTCAGGCCGAAACGATCATGTATTGATCAAATATTCACACTAAGAACAATTATAGAAGAATCAGTGGAAAGGCAATCGCCACTAATTATCACCTTCGTCGATTTTCAAAAAGCCTTTGATAGTCTACACCGCCCATCATTGTGGAAGATACTTACAATCTATGGTTTTCCAACAAAATATGTGAATATAATCAAAGCGCTATATGACAATGCAAGATGTTATGTTAGAACAAATAAAGGGAATACAGAATGGTTTACAGTAGAAACAGGGGTGAAACAAGGCTGTATTATGTCACCATTACTTTTTGGAATAGCTATTGATTGGGTTATGAGAAACTATACCCACAATGAACAATTGGGTATAAAATGGACAAATGGAAAATTCCTGGGGGACCTGGATTTCGCAGATGATGTAGCATTCTTAAGTTCAACACCAAGACAATCCCAAGAAGCAATAAATAATTTTGTGTCATCTCTCGGTTAAAATTGGTCTCCAAATAAATGCCTCTAAAACTAAAGCTATGAACTTTTCTAACGAGACCTTTGATATCATCTTGAACGGAAAAACTACAGAAAGTTGAAAGTTTCAATTATTTAGGCAGTAAAATGACTCAGGATGGTGACACAACAAGAGAAATCCATACTAGAATTGCTTTGGCAGCTAGCGCCTTCAATAGATTATCTAACATTTGGAAATTACGATCATTGAATATACATACCAAGCTTCGTCTGTTTAATTCAAATGTTATCTCAGTGTTAACATACGGCTGTGAGAGTTGGAAAATAACAAAATCATTGGAGAACAAGCTGAATACATTCGAGAACAAATGTCTTAGAAAACTCATGAACATCAGTTGGAAAGAATTCAAGACTAATCGACAAATAAGAGAAGACTCTAGGCAGAAATATGTCTCCGACTATATAAGGAAAAGACGATGGTCATATATCGGTCATGTCCTACGAATGCAAAACAACAGAATACCACTACAGGCGCTCACTTGGGTTCCTGAGGGTAAGCGGAAAAAAGAAGACCAAAAGAAACACTCAGAAGAACAATAATAAGAGAAGGAAGAACGTTGGGCCTAAATAATGTGCAAGAGCTAAGAGGAGTGGCGTCACAACGAACAACCTGGAGAGCACTGGTTTCTGCCTTATGCGCCGTGTTTGGCGCTTAAAGAATTTATTATTATTATTATTAAAGGTAAAAAAAAATTAATTCGGCCACATTTATAGTTTAGATATATATTAAGTGACTATGGTACATTATAACATTCTAAGAATTGTGCTATTTGTATTGTTCTCAGCAAACCGGTGTGATATCTTGGAATGCTGTAGAACTACGATGACTACTATCGACGTCCTGATGTTCCTTGAGGATCTTGCTTACAAGACATCTCCGGAATAGAGCATCGTCTTGTTCTTCTGACGTCATCACCTATTAGTTATACTATACACATGTATAATCATATGTTTGTAAAGAGACTTTAGAAATGTTGGTAATGATTGACCATTTGAATTTATGGTTATATAGGCATTACACGTCGTGAGATTTCGATGTTGGGGTAATTTCTTAATAGAAATTGTCATTCACCATTTATACACATATTGATATGAATTTTGTCTTTATATAATTGTTGTAACATTACATGCACCTTTGAGTTGGTTGGTAACACCTCCCCGGATATATTTTCTTTGAGAAAATAGTTTCTCCTATCTAGTGAGATTTTTTGTTCTCACCAGACGCTCTACTGTGCGTCGATTGGATCTGACATTATGATGTTACATTTATGGTGATCCTTTCATCGGCGTATTACTCATGCGTTATGAGCTTAATGCACCTGGCTCATAGATGTATTTCAAAAAAAAAAAGTGCCATTTTTTTTTCCCCGGGAGGTGTGGTAATATGTTGCTGTCATTTTTGACGGTGAGAAAAACACCAACCTAAATTATGTTTGATTTACTGTCATCAAAGAGAGATAACTGTTTATTATCTTTCTGTGACAAGTTTTACTAGTGATTATCTGCCCCTGTCTTATGTTGTCCTGTCTCAGGGAACAGATGTACCAATCCATAGATTTCTCTCTGCCAAGTTTCAATAGGGATTTGGAAATTCTGGGAATGACTGTTTTGTCATTCTTCCTTCCCTGAGTGATTCTTTATGTTGTGTTACCTTAGAGTGTAAGGATTCTATGAGAAGGTAACTGAAACATTATTCGATCTTTTTCGTCTCGATTAGATCTTAAAGGTACATTTATTGCTCATGGTGAGCGCTCACAAGGAGTTAAATATACTGTACCCCAGTATGGCTACAAGAAAGACTCACTAAGTTGACCTGTTAATATAAGCCTGTAACTTATGGATCCGCAATGCAGGCGGAATATTGTTTGGCAGACATATTTGAAAGTAAACTAGGTCAAGTTGACCTGTTATACATTTAAATAACTGATATTGCCCGTACTAGGCAATATATTTGCTAGGACTTACCTGACGGGGCTCAGTCAGGGATTAGAGCTATTGCATGAACAGTAATTATTGGTCAAGACATTGTTACATGTCTAAGCTGTTCGGGATCTGTGATGCCTGATGTTAACCTTCATAACTACACATATAATGTCCATGATCTAGTACTATTGACTGTTTCGTCCATCATCATATTATCGTACGTCATGAATAAATATTGTAAACGTCAGCAGCATTCCCTACTTCACTGACTTCTACTTGTGGTTGTGTGAGTTAATGTGATGTCGTCCAAGAGCCTATACGGCCTTCGTGTTATCAGCACTATTATCCACTCACCTACACGATCAACCACAGTCTTATACAAGTACTACACGTCTGTATTTACATGTATGCTGATACTATGAGTGTCTCTACTATACCTTGGCGGCACCTCATGCCGGTGACCTAGATTACACCGCATCATTGTGACACGCCCACTCTGCCATCTTTACAACACACGAACACAAACGGGCAGTTATACATCTGGAGCGAATAGAACGTTACACCTCTACATCTCCAGCCTTAAACAGACAGTAAACAGACTTTTACAGTCATTTCACAATCTGCTTCACTAATTGGCGAGACGTTCTGACAAAATGATAAGTAAGTTTTACATGAAAGTCATTTCACAATCTGCTTCACTAATTGGCGAGACGTTCTGACAAAATGTGAAGTAAGTTTTACATGAAAGTCATTTCACAATCTGCTTCACTAATTGGCGAGACGTTCTGACAAAATGTGAAGTAAGTTTTATGTGAAAGTCATTCCACAATCTGCATGATGATAGAAAACTCTTTACAAAGCGATACAACAGGAAGCAATCTGATCATCAGAAGAAGTCCCCCCGTCCGACAAGTGTTTCGGCCCTACATACTCCTTTGACTGGTCTGAAGTTCTGACTATATGAATAAGTATTATGTGGTAGTCACTTAAAAAACAACAGAACAACAAATGTTTGGTGGTGTGAAGTTCTCAGAATACATAAAGCAAGTTTAGGAGATTTGTGTGGAAGTCACTAAAACAGCAGCACAAAGTAACTTGTTGGTAGAAAAATAATATTTATGTAAAATTTCATTCCCAAAAAAAAAAAAAAAAAAAAAAAGCAACAAAATATGTCGTTTGAATTGAAATTCTGAGAAACTATGAAGTGATTTCACAGACTATTTTTATCAAAGTCCGAAATTCTGAAGCTAATGCAGAAAGTTTAACTGCCATGATTTGTTTACCTGACAGGTATCTCCGTGGAGTCTGGTTGTAGCTGTCAATCATGTCTCTATCATCATAAGGAACAGGATCTGGACCTAAGGAAGTCATAAACATTTTACATTAAATTTAGTAATTTAAAAAACCAAAGCACACAGGGTGGATGAAAAGGTTTACAATCCTGGTTATAATCATCTTGTTTTCCAGATACTTTTCCCTAACAGAATTTCACCACTCAGTGCTGCTCCCTTTAACAGGTATTAATGCTTCAATGACAGTGCTCCGTTAACATGCACTTAGGGCTCCAGTAACAGGCACTCAGTGCTCTCCTTAACAGGTATTAATGCTTCAATGAGAGTGCTCCATTAACATGCACTTAGGGCTCCAGTAACAGGCACTTAGTGCTAGAATATTCAGCACTTCTTCCTCCCATTAGCAGGCACTTAGTGCTGCAACAGTACCTTGTGCTCCGTTAACAGGCACTTAATGCTGCAGTAACATGCACTTAGTGCACCAATAACAGGCAATGAGTGCTGCAATAAATGCTAACAAGTGACCAACTCATGCTGAGCATATTCTTGGTTAGACTATTTTCTTGTCGAGGCTATATTCTTGTTGAGACTCTTGTTCATTCTTCATTAGACTCTATATTCTGGGTTATATTCTTGTTAAGACTATATTCTTGGTTAATATATTCTTGATGAGACTTGTTTACTCTTCATTAGACTTTGTATTCTCGGTTACTCTATACGTTTGGTTAGATTATATATTCTTGCTAAGACTGTTCTCTTGGTTAGACTATATTCTTCTTGAGATTCTATATTCTTGGTTAAGACTATATTCTTGTTGAGATTCTATACTCTTGGATAGACCCTACATTCTTGATGAGACTACATTCCCAGCCCCCCCCCCCCCCCCCCCCCCCCCCCCCCCCCCCCCCCCCCCCCCCCCCCCCCCCCCCCCCCCCCCCCCCCCCCCCCCCCCCCCCCCCCACCCCCCCTCCCCCCCCCCCCCTCCCCAATTTCCCTACATTCCATTAAAAAAAACTATAAATAGTACCTTTAGTTATACACTTGGCTGTATCGAAACTTACCTGTTTTTTTGTACCATGGATATCACATGGATATCTCGGTTAAAATTGGTCTCCAAATAAATGCCTCTAAAACTAAAGCTATGAACTTTTCTAACGAGACCTTTGATATCATCTTGAACGGGGAAAAACTACAGAAAGTTGAAAGTTTCAATTATTTAGGCAGTAAAATGACTCAGGATGGTGACACAACAAGAGAAATCCATACTAGAATTGCTTTGGCAGCTAGCGCCTTCAATAGATTATCTAACATTTGGAAATTACGATCATTGAATATACACATACCAAGCTTCGTCTGTTTAATTCAAATGTTATCTCAGTGTTAACATACGGCTGTGAGAGTTGGAAAATAACAAAATCATTGGAGAACAAGCTGAATACATTCGAGAAACAAATGTCTTTAGAAAAACTCATGAACATCAGTTGGAAAGAATTCAAGACTAATCGACAAATAAGAGAAGACTCTAGGCAGAAATATGTCTCCGACTATATAAGGAAAAGACGATGGTCATATATCGGTCATGTCCTACGAATGCAAAACAACAGAATACCACTACAGGCGCTCACTTGGGTTCCTGAGGGTAAGCGAAAAAAAGGAAGACCAAAAGAAACACTCAGAAGAACAATAATAAGAGAAGGAAGAACGTTGGGCCTAAATAATGTGCAAGAGCTAAGAGGAGTGGTATCACTATCCCCCCCCATCAAATCCTCAACCAACCTCTTTCTACTGAACACCCCCCAATTTTTTCTTATCGCCCCCTTGGATCCTCTCAACGCCTGGGGGGAGGACCACCCACTTTGAGAGCCACTGCTCTGTATTCTTGTTGAGACTATATTCTTGATTAGACTAAATTCGAGTTGAGACTATATTCTTGGTCAGTCTCTATATTCTTGTTGAGGCACGTTATTCTTTGTGGCCGTCTGACCGACCACCTGAGCATTTATTCATGCTAGAGTCTAGACATAAATATCTAAAAATATAATATACCATTTCCCTATAAATAACAAGCAGAATTCTTAAATAAATAAAAATCAACCTAAAGTACTAGAGGAGGGAAATGAACGGTGGTTTTTTTACTACGTCAGCGTTTTGATATTAGGCACGCTGATCTTACCCGGCAGTTGTCATAGAGACAGCTTCATTATGCTATAAGCACGTGATGTTTAATCAATGGAAAAACACAGCCAGCTTCAGCTCAGTGTGTTTGCCGGCAGGAAATATTCAAAACGGCAGTCCTGAAAAGAAGAACGATGTAGTAAGACGTTGCCACTGTCAGGCTCCCTTAGTTGAAGTTTTCGACACTTTGTGCCCAAATATTTCAAATGTGTAGTTGTACACATTAGGACAGGTATATTATTGTGCTTGATACATGTAAGTACTCTCTCGCTTTGAAATGTTACATATCATATCGTCACTACAAGTCGCCCATATGCAAAATGGAGAATATTGAAGAATTTATTGAGACCATGGTTAAAAGAAATGCTACAGGACATATTTGGATGGTATGGAACTGAATAATTTGACTCATGAGAAAAGAAACGTCAGGTTTCACATTATTGTAGACAGATGTATAAAGAGGATTTATTGAGACAATGGTTAAAAGAAATATTACAGGACATATTTGGATGGTATGGAACTGAATAATTTGACTCATGAGAAAAGAAACATCAGGTTTCACATTATGGTAGACTGATGTACAAAGAAATATTGATGAATTATTTGTTGAGAACTCCTTGAGCCAATAGGCAGTTGAATAAAACTTTCTTTTGGAAATAACCCTGCTGTTGAAGAATTTAAAATATGTTGAAAATGTATGGATGCATTGTTCTATTCTCAATTAAAACATAACCACTAAGTCTCTCCATAAACACCACCTATAGAAGGAAGTCTGGAACGAACCGCAGTAACCAGATAGGGTGTGAGCAATAACCATCTCTGGCGAGCTTAAAGCCAGTACTAAAATCACTCACATAGATATGAATAAATAAAGATGAAACACTGACCCGGCCACATAATAAGATAATTGGTGCCTTGGAACCAGTCTTAACAATTTGAGATACTGCAGCCTGTCACATCTTGTTTAAAATCTATTTTCTTAGTCAAACTCTATACTCATGTTGAGACAATATATTCTTGTCTGGGTATGAAAAAAAATTGAAAAAAGTGTGATTTGTCTTATGAGGACAAAAGACAAAGAAAATAGCCAACGCTGCGGCCACAAGGCCTTCATCAGGGAAAGGAAAGAAAGTGAGGGCTAGATAAGAATCTAAATAAATATAAAAATAAAACAAGGGTACTTCCCTAAAGGCAGCTAAGACCTAGCATGCCTGCCGACGAGAGAGTGCGTCACCAGAAAAGGAAATGACTGCCACTTCCGGATGTAAACAGTACATATTAAGAAGGTAAAAAACAAAACTGAACAAGAAACTACCCAAATTTAATAATAATGAGGACTGGAGATAGAAGAGAATGAGTGGAAGATAAATAAATATTTAATTAAAAATCAAGACATATTTAAAAAAAAAAATTAATTTATGGCTGATGGAGAAATAGAAAAATTGAATGATCTCGAACGGAAGTAAACACAAAACTGGGCAAATTTCAACAAGCTTCAACGTCTTTTATTTGCGTTTGAACAAATTTTTTCACATTTATCTTCATCTTTAATCGTGTTTTGTCGTATCGCCATAATGGCCGAAAAACACACAGGATATGTTACTAATATGTGAACAGTGAACAAACTGTGTGATCAACCATAACTTTCTTACTTTTTCTGTGTTTCTAAATGGATTACCTGCACAAAGAGAGCAGTGAAACTGTATTGTGATAACAATTTATGTTACAAGCCTTACGTAAGTCGAAAATTTTTGTTCAAAATTTCAAGTTATCTTTTTTCCGTGTACATGTTATCTGTTATAACATAAACATAACATAAAATTAGCTAGAAAGGCATATGGATTTATATTGTTCATCCAATGTACTTTAATTTGATATATAATATGTTATACTTAACTCATGATTAGACACACATTGTAAGTAAACGTAAATTATGTATGTGTAAATTTTTGGGGCTTAAAAATAATTCCGTCCAGAGCTGAAAATAATTACGTACAGAATCAGTTAAGACCAGCTGGTTTTAGACACCCCATAAGATGGATAAGATGTTGCTCAAGCTGGACTCGGCTAGCAGTGTCAGAGGAGCAGGATCTGATCGCGGTGACCTGGATGTCCCAGTGGTCAGGACCATTAAAGTGTATGGCAACTAATGTGGATTTTTGCTGAGAGATGTCATTAAGGTGCTGGCTGAATCTGTTCCCAAGTTGTTTGCTTGTTTGGCCAGTATAGGTTTTGCTGCAACGTTTACATATGATTGTCTAAATGACATTGCTATTAGTGATGGTGAACGTGGCCTCAGGAAAAGACACCTTGTGGGTTTGGATGACATACTTTCACGTCATATGCATCGTGTCCGACCACAGGGTAGTGTGCCAAACTGAGTGACACTCTCAGTTGGGAGATGGCTGTAAACAAGAAGATCCTTCATTTTCTTGTTGCGTCTATATGCCACCAAAGGTGCCTCACCGAATACTTCTCGGGTCACAGAATCTGCTTGGAGGATGGGTAAGTGGCGGAAAAGGATCTTTTCTGACTGCAGTGCTGTGAGGATGATAAGTCAGGATTAATTTGACTCTATACGAAGTGGATTTGTAGTGGGGTCTGAGGACCTCCTGACGGGAGATGGGGAGAACACGTCGGAGGGCGGAGGTGAGAACATGTTCCGCATAAAGTCTGTGACAGAAGAAATCCAACATCTCATTGGCCCCAAAGTGGAAGTCACCGTCATCTTGGCACAAACGCAAGGAGGAAGAGAAATTGGGAAAATGGTAGGGAGTCACGACAAGTCCGAAGATGAGAAGAGGTATACAGAAGGTAGCTGTGGGCATCTTTTGGTTTGTAGTATACTGAGGTATTAAGGCCGGAGGGCGTGATAGTAATAGTAATGTCAAGAAAGTTGACCGATACTGTGAAGATGAGGGAGGTGAAGTTGGTTTACACTATATTCTTGTTTAGATTCTATATTCTTGGTCAGACTGTATATTTTGCCTTTTTCTCTGTTTCAAGTAATTAACAGTTGAACAGTACTTTGTTTGTATTAGTACATATTCTTTATTATAATAATTATATACTAATAAGATACTTTTTAAGCTACTTAAAAGTCTATGGTCTTTTCCACTAAACATAATTCTGGTTTCATGCTCTGAGTTGGTAAGGTAACCCTGGGGTAATTCAACAAACTGCAACATACAGAGTAGAGTACAATCTTCCAACTAAGAACAGAACACACCAGACTTGACAAGCACTTTAAACAAAATAAAACCCTCACATGAGCCTAACTGCACCCATCCATTTGAGACAGTTCAGCCTGTGCTGTTCACTTGCCCAGGACTTTCCACAGAAATAAGAAAGCTATTGCTGCACTCTCCAGCAATAACAAACACTTTATACTGCACCACCCAACAGCTACAGAACACATACACTTTCTGCAACTTGGTATACTGGCTGCAAAAGAGCGAACAGCTCAGCAGTCCTAGTTAAGCAACAACAGCCCCAGAGTAACTGACATGCACCTGCACACACAACATGTATCTGAGAGAGTTTCACATTTATTTTGTCTGACAAGAGCATCTAATAGTTTCATGTTTAAACAGATCGAACCTTTATTGTTGATAATTCCATGTTTATACACATCCAACCTATGTAGTTTCACATTGATAAAGATCTAACCTTTATAGTTTCACAATGACATAGATCTAACCTTTATAGTTTCACAATGACACAGATCTAACCTTTATAGTTTCACATTACCATAGATCTAAGCTTTATAGTTGCACACTGACATAGATCTAACCTTTATAGTTTCACAATGACATAGATCTAACCATTATATTTTCACACTGACATAGATCTCGCCATTATATTTTCACACTGACATAGATATAACCTTTATAGTTTCACACTGACACAGACCTAACCTTTAGGCCTATAGTTTTACACTGACATAGATATAACCGTTATAGTTTCACATTGATATAGATCTTACCATTATATTTTCACAGTGACATAGATCTAACCTGCATAGTTTCACACTGACATAGATCTAACCATTATAGTTTGGCACTGACATGGATCTAACCTTTAAAGTTTCACACTGATAATAGATCTAATGTTTATAGTTTCACATTGATTATAATCTAACCTTTGTAATTTCACGTTAATACAGATTTAATTTCTATCTGTGATGCGTTGATGTTGATAAATGTGTATACTTAATTTAAGATAGTTTCAAATTGACAAAAATCTTATCTAAACATGCAGAAAAAATTACTGCTTAAGTCCCCATATAATCTGCTACAACCATGAAGAGATGAATGAACTTCTGTTGCCTTTAATATGGTGCCATTTGTATGGAATTAGACCATTAACACAGGGGCAAAAATTATTAAATCTATAACTTACCAAGAAACAAAATGGCAAAGAATAATAAAACATTGGGGTTGAAAACATAAGTGACAAAGGGTCAAAGGACTAAGGTCTGACTTTGGGATTACTGACCAGTGACAAAGCACCAGTCTAGGTTTACTTGTCAGTGACAAGGATTACTAAAGGATTAAGGACCTATTCTAGGTCACTTGTCTGTGACAAGGATTATTAAAGAATTAAGGACTTATTCTAGGTTACTTGTCAGTGACATGGATTATCAAAGGATTGTGGACTTATTTTGCATTAATGGTTAGTGACAAATTATTGAACAACTAAGCACTTATTTCTAGATGGCCTCTCAATGACAGATGAGTTATTAACAGGCTTGAGACATAAGACATGTTGCTGATCAATGACAGAGACAAATGACAGCAAGGATGCACTGTGACAAAACATCCAGACAAGATGTGGATTCATACATTTATCTCAGCTGACAAAGCTTGAGGGTGATATCAAAATAAAAAAACAAAAAAAAGCTCTTACTTCACAGGCAAATATTTGGATATAAAAAAAACTCAAGTTCAACACAAAAATAAGAATCTTCAACTAGAATGTCATAACAGACAGACAGACAGACAGACAGACAGACAGACAGACAGACAGACAGACAGACAGACAGACAGACAGACAGACAGACAGACAGACAGACAGACAGACAGACAGACAGACAGACAGACAGACAGACAGACAGACAGACAGACAGACAGACAGACAGACAGACAGACAGACAGACAGACAGACAGACAGACAGACAGACAGACAGACAGACAGACAGACAGACAGACAGACAGACAGACAGACAGACAGACAGACAGACAGACAGACAGACAGACAGACAGACAGACAGACAGACAGACAGACAGACAGACAGACAGACAGACAGACAGACAGACAGACAGACAGACAGACAGACAGACAGACAGACAGACAGACAGACAGACAGACAGACAGACAGACAGACAGACAGACAGACAGACAGACAGACAGACAGACAGACAGACAGACAGACAGACAGACAGACAGACAGACAGACAGACAGACAGACAGACAGACAGACAGACAGACAGACAGACAGACAGACAGACAGACAGACAGACAGACAGACAGACAGACAGACAGACAGACAGACAGACAGACAGACAGACAGACAGACAGACAGACAGACAGACAGACAGACAGACAGACAGACAGACAGACAGACAGACAGACAGACAGACAGACAGACAGACAGACAGACAGACAGACAGACAGACAGACAGACAGACAGACAGACAGACAGACAGACAGACAGACAGACAGACAGACAGACAGACAGACAGACAGACAGACAGACAGACAGACAGACAGACAGACAGACAGACAGACAGACAGACAGACAGACAGACAGACAGACAGACAGACAGACTGTATGGCTGAGAAAGATGAAGAACAAGAAGAATGAGAACCAAGAAGTGGGGGGGGAGATGAATGGAAGAATTCTAGTGGGTGCAACAAGGTCACCCAATGTAGAACTGATGACAAGTGACAGTGGAATAAGAGGTGACAACAACAAACTGGTATTGTATTGAGGAAATCTGTAGACAGCTTGACACAGTAGGTCCTTGTTCTGTAATCCCCAGGGAATGAGAGGTAGGAGACCACTGACATGAAATTTATGCACAGGACAGGAGGACTTTGTTCCTTGTGGGGGGCTTGAGGGTAATGATGAGACATAAGATGATGAAACTGGGCTTATAAAACATGAAGAAATGTCAAGTGGGTGTTGAATATGTGGATGACATGTGAAGTTGGTACTAGACTCATTAATAAGTGGATGATATGTGAAGTTGGTACTGGACTCATTAATAAGTGGATGATATGTGAAGTTGGTACTGGACTTATGAATAAGTGGATGACATGTGAAGTTGGTACTGGACTTATGAATAAGTGGATGACATGAAGTTGGTACTGGACTTATGAATAAGTGGATGACATGTGAAGTTGGTACTGGACTTATGAATAAGTAGATGACATGTGAAGTTGGTACTGGACTCATGAATAAGTGGATGATATGTGAAGTTGGTACTGGACTCATGAATAAGTGGATGATATGTGAAGTTGGTACTGGACTTATGAATAAGTGGATGATATGTGAAGTTGGTACTGGACTCATTAATAAGTGGATGATATGTGAAGTTGGTACTGGACTTATGAATAAGTGGATGACATGTGAAGTTGGTACTGGACTTATGAATAAGTGGATGACATGAAGTTGGTACTGGACTTATGAATAAGTGGATGACATGTGAAGTTGGTACTGGACTTATGAATAAGTAGATGACATGTGAAGTTGGTACTGGACTCATGAATAAGTGGATGATATGTGAAGTTGGTACTGGACTCATGAATAAGTGGATGATATGTGAAGTTGGTACTGGACTCATGAATAAGTGGATGACATGTGAAGTTGGTACTGGACTTATGAATAAGTGGATGATATGTGAAGTTGGTACTGGACTTATGAATAAGTGGATGATATGTGAAGTTGGTACTGGACTTATGAATAAGTGGATGACATGTGAAGTTGGTACTTAGCTTACGAATAAGTGGATGACATGTGAAGTTGGTACTGGACCCATGCATAACTGGATGACATGTGAAGTTGGTACTGGACTCATGAATAAGTGGATGACATGTGAAGTTGGTACTGGACTCATGAATAAGTGGATGACATGTGAAGTTGGTACTGGACTCATGAATAAGTGGATGACATGTGAAGTTGGTACTAGACTCATGAATAAGTGGATGACATGTGAAGTTGGTACTAGACTTATGAATAAGTAGATGACATGTGAAGTTGGTACTAGACTTATGAATAAGTAGATGACATGTGAAGTTGGTACTGGACTCATGAATAAGTAGATGACATGTGAAGTTGGTACTAGACTTATGAATAAGTGAATGAAGTGGGAACTGGACTTATGAATAAGCAGATTAACATGTGAAGTGCATATTTGACATGAATAAGCAGATGACATGTGAAGTTTGTACTGGACTTATGCCATCACATGTGAATGTGCCATTAACTGTAACAATTAGTCTGACATGACGAGACTGCTAGCTCCACGCACAACTCTGTAGGGTGCAGTAGCCATGGTTCCCCTCAGAGATTCCTGCAGTCAGGTTAGGTTTAGTTAAGTGGGGAGGGGGACAAATGACCAATGACAATGTGCAGGCACTGACTGCAGATATACCACCAATGATCACAGACTAAATGTTTGACAGTATGTTTCAATAAGACACTCAAGGTCAAGGATGTCAGTAGCCATCCACCATGCCAAGCTGTAGAACATCTAGACAAGAAAGAGATATATCATTACCGTAAAAGTTAGAACAGTAAATATCACTACCTCCAGGCGGGGAAGGTCCACGGTAGTATGGATCATCTCTCTGCCTCATTTGGTCTGTATCCCGACTATGCTGTTCTCTAAAGGGATCGTCCGCAAATGGGTCAGCTCTAACAGGAGGTAATCCTTCATACCGTCGCTTAGGGTCACCTGTGTAGTTATCTCCCATATTGAGATCATCATGGAAAGAGTCATTAATGCGGGAAGGTGGCCGATTCTGGTAACTATCCCTTGAGTAGTTTGCATTTCCTGGTTGATCAAAACTGTGACGCTCTCTGGGAGCATCTGAGTATCTATCTGGCGAAGGAGGACCCTGATACGAGTCGTGACGCAGGTCATGGAAGGAACTATTTGGATGCTGCTGGTGTGGTGGAGTTTGCTGGAAAGAGTCATTGTAAGGGTCTTCCCACTGACCCGGAGCTCTGTTATGAGCGTCTGGGTAACCTTCAGGCTGCTGGACCGCAGGGTATCCCTGTGGGTGGAGGTAATGGGGGTCATCATCATATGGTCTGTCTCGATCATCAGGATATTCCATATAATCATCAGGGTGGCCTAAACTCTGCTTGTAGGTGTCTTCTGGGTAATGAACCCCACCATTGTATCGAGGTGGGTTGTCATGGTAACGTGGGTCAACATGGTCGGTGTATGGGTCATTGTAATTACCACTGTGTTGTGGATCTGCACCTAGTGGTCCCTGAAAACTTCCTCGGCTGCCAGCATAAGAACCCTCTCTGAAAAAAAATTGCACATTACTACTTCACACTTTTGATACTTTTGCAGCTGCAGCATGAAAACACTTTTTTTTTCAAAATGAAATTACAACATTTGAATAAGGTTTAGTTAAAAGGTGTAACTATTACAACCTTCAAGTGTGGTGTTTCAAAAGATGTAACTGCTGTATCTTAGAATGTGGTGTTTTTAAAGATTTAAATATCACAACTTTCAAAAGTGGTGTTTTACAAGATTTAACTATTACAACCTTCATATGCAGCATTTTAAAAGATGTCACTATTACAATTTTAAAAGTGGTGTTTTAAAAGACATCACTATTACAATTTTAAAAGTGGTGTTTTAAAAGACATCACTATTACAATTTTAAACATGGTGTTTTAAAAGATGTCACTATTACAATTTTAAACGTGGTGTTTGAACAGATTTTCCTATGTGACAGCGGTCAAATGTGGTACGTTAAAAGATTATAAAGGTACAGGTAGTCCCATAACAGATACTGATGTAGGAAAGTGAAGTATTAGAGACTTGACTTTACTAGGCCTCAGCTTTGATGAGGTATGGGCGACTAGTTCCCTTCCTCACTACCTTTGCCTTCCCTAACTCAAGAGCAGAGTTATATCCATTTACAGCTGGATAGACTGGATTGTGACACTACCATATTCTGTACCTAGTAACTTTATCTCGAGAACAGCTCTACCCACTCTGCTAATCATATGCCAAATATAAATGGGAGGAATTCAACATTCATAACATTGGTCACATTTTTGGACCCATGAGGTGAATGAACGTTTATAACAGGGGAAAGCTTTACTAACATGATTTGCAGCTTGGGGGTGGAAGAGAGACAAAGAACCCAGGCTATGACAGTGATCTTCACTAGGGACATACACAGAAAAATATTGTACTGAGAAGTAAGTTTAAACTAATGTGAGAACAAACAAATAAAAATAACTTAAGTACATTTCTGAAATACAATATACCAAATCATCATGTTACATGGTCTACCATTGTCGCTCTCAGAGACTTATTTCTAACATCATGAGAAGAAAATAAATTACTCTTTGTGAGTTGCTACTTGTATTTTTTTAAAATAATAAATTCTTGTAAAGTTCTGATTCCTTATCTGACCTCAACAAGTACCGTGACAAGTGGTGTAGGAGATCATGTCTCTCCACAACTTCCTGTCTCCAGTACAATTGATCAATTCTGCTGTTGACCTCCTCCCTTCCCACGATGTCAAACTGTCCAGTATTTGCTCTCTTAGTCTTCCCCTATCTCTTTTTCCTTCAATCTTACCTGTTGTTACGATATCTTCCAGCTTTCCTCTTCTCATAACATGCCCAGAAAAAGTGGATTGCTTCTTTCTAACTTGTGAAATAAGTTTCCTTTGTGCATTGGCCTCTTTCAGGACATCCACATTACTATTTTTGGCTGTCCATGGTATTTTTAACATTCTTCTGTAAAACCACATCTCTGTGGCCTCTAGTGTCTTCCTTATTTGTTTACTAATTGTCCATGACTCACTCCCATATGTCAGGATTGGTTCTATATAACACTGAAGAACTCTCTTTCTTACTTCCAATGACAAAGAATTGTTGCATAAAATACTCTTCATTTCATAGAATACTGCTTTTGCCTGAGCTATTCTGCTCTTCACTTCTGAGATGTATCTTCCATCTGTTGTTATTAATGTTCCCAATCAATACCCTTTAGCTCCCCAAGGAGCATAGGCCTTCAACAAACACATGCCAAGTCTTCCTGTCCTGTGCCATCCACTCAAGTTCTTTCCATTTTTTCCTCATCATTTTCACCTCTGCATCCAGCTCTCTTCTCCATGTGTTTTTTGGTCTACCTCTGCATCTCTTTCCCTGTGGATTCCAGAACAAGGACTGCCTTGTAATGCTATAAACAGGTTTCCTCAATGTGTGTCCTATCCATCGCCAGCGTCTTCTTCTCAACTCTTGTTCCACTGGCACTTGTCTGGTTCTTGTCATCAATTCCACATTTGTAACTTTGTCATACCATTCGAGTCCTTCTATTCTACGCAAGCACCCGTTTATAAAAGTCTGTAGCTTTTTGGTTGTTGTTTTTGTTGTTCTCCATGTCTCAGAGCCATACAATAGGACTGACTTCATATTTGAGTTGAATACTCTTATTTTCGTGTTGGACTTGATTTCTCTTGTTCTCCATGTTTCCCAATGCAATGAAAGCTCCTCTTGCTTTTTGTATTCTTATTTTGATATCACTGTCTGTCCCTCCAACTTTGTCTATATTACTTCCAAGATATGTGTACGATTCATCTTTTAGTGGTGTTTCTTCAAGTTCAACCTTGTTATCATTTCTTGCATTTATTCTCATAATCTTTGTCTTTTCCCTGTGTATTTTCAGGCCCACTTGTTGTGACCTCTCATCGAGAATTTTCATTTTCTCTTGCATCTGATTATTTTGTTGAAGTATTTGTGGTAAAAAGTTTTTTACGGGATGGGGTAACCAGCCCCATGCCCAACCCTCCTTAGTTGCTTTTTACGACATGCCTGGTAGGGTACAGTGTTACTATTCTTTGCTTCCCTTTCGGGCCCCGGTAACACACGGGTGAATGTTCCCAGGTATTTGAATTTATTGACTTGTTTTAAAACGGTTCCATTTACTTTGATTGTGCATTCTGCAGAAGTCCTTTTCTTTGAGACGACCATTACTTCTGTCTTTTGCTATTAAGGCTAAGGCCTTAATTTTCACTTTCTGTCACTATTGTAACAACCATTTCCTGCCTCTCCTTTTCACTTTTTGCTATTAAGACTGTATCATTAGTGTATCTCAAGTTGTTTATATTATGTCCGCCAATTGATATTCCTGGCATGTCCTCTAGAGATCTCATTATATTTTCACTGTACAGATTGAACAGATCCGGTGCATGACACCTTTTTTTACTTGCTGAAATGTTCCTATTTGGCTGCTAATTCTTACAGCTGCTGTTTGTTGCCAGTACATGTTCTTTATTATCCTCAAGTCCTTTCCATCAGTGTTGATGCTTTCTAACATTTTGATAATTTCCTCTTGTTTCACTTTGTCAAATGCCTTGTGTAATCTATAAAGCAGAAGTACATATCTGTCTTCACCTCTGTGGCTCTTTCTATTAATGTTCCGTGAAGGTCTTGTTAGTGTAGTGTTGATGACCGCCTACCTCGCAGTATTCTCCACAATGAACTGCACATGCACCGTGTTTGTCAACACATGGTTCCCAAAATGTTATCTCCTGAAGAGAAAGATACGAGATTGACACTGGCAGGAGACCTAATCACTGTGGCTGATCAAGATAGCAATTTTCTCAACAACATAATCACAGGAGACGGGACGTGGTGCTTTTTGTACGATCCTCAGACAAAACGTCAGTCCTCTGAATGGAAATCACCCTCATCTCCCCGGACACAAAAATTTTGTTTGGACAAGAGCAAAGGAAAATTTATGTTGGAAGTTTATTTTTATTCCCAGGGTATTGTCTACCATGAATTCATTCCTGAAGGCCGAAAGGTTAACAAGGAAATGTACGCTGATATCCTTCGTCGTCTAAGAGATGCAATCAGAAGGAAACGCCCAGAAAAACAGTTGGGTTCTGCTGCATGACAATGTGCCAGCATATTGATCCCTACTGGTGAAGCAGTACCTCGCAACGCACAATGTGATTGCCCTGGAACATCCTCCATATTCTCCTGACCTGGCACTGCCTGATTTTTTTTTTGTTCCCTCGCCTAAAATCGGCACTGAAAGGGCAGAGATTCAAGGATGATGAGGACGTTATCACCAATGCGACAAAGCAGCTGAGAGAGGTGTCACAGAATGGGTTCCAGGAATGTTTCCAACAGCTGTATGGACGTTGGCAAAAGTGTGTAGTTGCCGAAGAGAACTATTTTGAAGGAAATGTAGTGTAAATAATTGTATTATTACTTATTTCTATACAATACACAAATTCCGGGAACTTTTTGAAGCTACCGTATATATAGCATTGTGTTTGCTTTTACCTTCTAGAAATCCACACTGTTCATCACTGATTTCTGGTTTAATTTTATTTCTCACTCTGATAATTCATAATAATATTTTGGTCACATGACTCATAAGACTAATGGTGAGATGTTCTTCACATTCCATGACTCCAGGTTTACTTGACAAAGCTATGAATATGGATTTTAGCAGATCGTCAGGTATTTGACCACTGTTGCAGATGTATTTAAGAGTTTTGTTATCACTTCTATTCCAAATTCTCCCAAAGCTTCCATTTCCTCTACTGTTACATTATCTGGTCCAGGTGCTTTGTCTTTCTTCATGTGGCGCATGGCATCCTCTACTTCTGCCACAAGTATTGGAGGTCCTTCACAACTGTCCTGGTTGTTCAAATCTGGTCTTTCATCATCATACAGCTCCTTGATGTATTCTGTCCACCTGTCTATCATGTTCTCATGACCCATTAACAATGTTCTTTCTTTTGATTTCAAACAGCCAGTGACTGTTTGTGTCCTCCTGTCTGTTAACTCATTTATTTACATGTACATAGATTTTGTGTCTATTCTGTTCTGCACTTCAAGCTCTCTGCACTTCTGGTTTAGCCATGCTTCTTTTGCTGTTTTACATTTGTTTACTATTTCCTTATTTAGTCTGTCATATTCTTTGTTGTCTTGATTCTTCTTCCTTCTTGCATCCATCAGTTTTAAAATTTCATCTGTCATCCACTTCTTCTTTGCAGTCCTCTTTACTTCTGGTACAATTTCTTTTGATGTTTGATGTATTGATTCCTTTAGCATTTCCCACTGTTCATCTATACTCTGTATTTTTTTCTATTGCATTGTACCTATTCTGTACTGTAATGTTGTATATGTCACTAATTTCCTATCTGATTTAAGTAAGGCTGTTTAACTTGATGTTGTTTGAAGCTCGCTTTACTTTCTTCAATTTTTTTATAAAAATTGAAGAAAAAAAAAATTATCTGACCTAGCAACCAAATAACTTCATCACAGGTACTGAAAAGTATGCAATTAAAAAAAATTGAAATAAGTATTCTGGCCACAAGCGTTGAATATACTAGGTGTAAACAATTGTTTTAATGTAAGGATCTTGGGCGAGTTGCTGTAATTCAATATCTTTGTAAACTAGCTAACAAAAGACAAAAAAATATCAGGTTAGAGTAACACCAAGTCCAGAACTTCAACCTCTGTTAAATGAGAGCTGACTGTAGAAATAAAAAAAACCAGAAAGGATCAAATGTGGAACTAAAGATAATGATTGCACTGTTATGTTAATACTAGTTGAAAATAAAAAAAAATAAAAACACACACACACCCACACAAATAGTAATACGTCTTACAAGGAGAAGGACAAGAAAAACCTACGTTGCGGCCACAAGGCCTTCGTCAGGGACAGACAAACAATACTAGAGGCTTTACCCATTTTTGTATAGGGAATTTGTAAATAACTTTGTTTTTTTTTTAAACGTAAAATTAAATAAAGGAAAATGAATTAAAAAACTGACATTCTTTTTAAATTCTTCTTCTTCTTCCTCGTTCACCTTCAGACTTCCACATTTATGACTCTAATAAAGGCAGTAGTCAACTCAAGGTTCCCAACATCTCGTTCGCCTTCAAACTTCCACATTTATGACTCTAATAAAGGCAGTTGTCAACTCAAGGTTCCCAACATCTCGTTCGCCTTCAGACTTCCACATTTATGACTCTAATAAAGGCAGTAGTCAACTCAAGGTTCCCAACATCTCGTTCGCCTTCAGACTTCCACATTTATGACTCTAATAAAGGCAGTAGTCAACCCAAGGTTCCCGACATCTCGTTCGCCTTCAGACTTCCACATTTATGACTCTAATAAAGGCAGTAGTCAACTCAAGGTTCCCAACATCTCGTTCGCCTTCAGACTTCCACATTTATGACTCTAATAAAGGCAGTAGTCAACCCAAGGTTCCCGACATCTCGTTCGCCTTCAGACTTCCACATTTATGACTCTAATAAAGGCAGTAGTCAACTCAAGGTTCCCGACATCTCGTTCGCCTTCAGACTTCCACATTTATGACTCTAATAAAGGCAGTAGTCAACTCAAGGTTCCCGACATCTCGTTCGCCTTCAGACTTCCACATTTATGACTCTAATAAAGGCAGTAGTCAACTCAAGGTTCCCGACATCTCGTTCGCCATCAGACTTCCACATTTATGACTCTAATAAAGGCAGTAGTCAACTCAAGGTTCCCGACATCTCGTTCGCCATCAGACTTCCACATTTATGACTCTAATAAAGGCAGTAGTCAACTCAAGGTTCCCGACATCTCCAAACAGTTTTTCGTTGACAGAAGTGGGTTGTTGCCATATGCTACTCCGTTCATTACTGTAGGTTGGGCAGTACTGCAGCAGGTGTTCTACTGTCATCGGGCTGGTACCGCAGGTGCAGAGATCTGTTGCACCAATTTTGTATTTGTGGTATAGATGGTATCTCAATCTGTTGTGTCCAGTGCATAGCCGAAAAATGATGACCTGTTCTTTCCTGGATAGTTGATGATATGCATCATTTTTCAAATGGCCCAGGTGCTCTCTTTCCCATTTGGACTTGAATGTAGCCTTTATAGTAGTCTTTGCCGTTGCGTAAGTTGTCTCTATATCATTTTGTTGTAAGGCACCTCCTTCCTTAGCAAGTTTGTCTGCCTCCTCATTTCCTGATATGTTGCAATGGGCTGGTATCCACTGGACAGTGCACTTGTTGAAGCATTTGGCCAGTCTTTCAAGGGAGATTATCAGATCTTTCAATCCTTTAGCTTGGTGGCTCTTCAGCACTGATATTACTGAGAGGGCATCTGTAAAGATTACTATCTGTTTTTCTGCCTGTACTTTGCATTCAATAAAAGTTTCCGCTGCCTGTTTCAGGGCTTCTGCTTCAGCACTGAAGTTATTGCAGTATTTGCCAGTGGCAATTGCCATAGAGTGGATTCTATTCTTTAATTTTATGATTTGTGTTTCTGTCTGTGTTCCCTTACTTTCAATGCCTGGAATATCAGATTTTAACTCAGGAAAGCATCTTATTTTCCACAGTGGGATAGTTGTGCTTGCTGGTATTTTCTTTGCAACTGAGCTTGCTAGCATGGTATTTTTGCTAATTTTTTCTTTTGCTTGGGCCACAAAGTTAGTTCGCTTGAGCCTGCCTCTTCCTAGTCTATTCATTCTTTGGAACATGGGGTGTCCTTCGAGTCTCTTAAATTTTTTGGCTTGTTGTAGGACTCTGCTGTCACGTCTATCCTCCATTGACTGTAACCCTATAATGTTTTCCATATGATTGATTTTTGTGGACTTTAGGGCCCCTGTTATAATATGTGCTGCTTGGTTTTGGAGTCTGTTTACTCTGTCAAAATTTGACTTTGTTGCTGTCGACCAAGCTGTGATGCCGTATTCCATAGCAAGTCTGACTCTGCCTGTGTACAGCTTTTTGAGGATAGCACCCCATGTGGTACCAGCTAACTTTTTCATGATGGCCATGCAAAGTTTTGCCCTTAGCTGTATTTTGTTTATCTGTGATTTCCACATCATTTGGCGGTCTAGTGTGATTCCTGAGTATGTTGGTGTTTCATCTTCTCGTACTGCCTGCCCATTTAGTTGTAGCTTTGCTTGCTGTGGTTTATTTGACAAGGTAAAAATAGTGTGTGTTGTTTTTTTGTTCATTGATTTTGAGCAACCACTTTCTGGACCAACTTTCAAGGGCTAGCAGTGAATCCTGCATGCACACTCTTGCTGTGGTGATGTATTCTTCTGAAGTCCACATGGCCAGGTCATCAGCAAAGAGGGAGTTGTGGACATTCTTGTGGATGTTTTCTGTTATATCATTTATATATATAAGGAAGAGTATTGGGGAAAGGACCCCACCCTGTGGGACTCCATGTTCCATTGTAGTCTTTTTGCTTAACTGTCCGTGCACCTGCACTCTAGCTGTTCTGTTTGTTAGGTAGTGGCTGATCCAGTTATACATTCTTCCACAGACTCCATATTTACGCATTTTAACTCTTAGCCCATCTTTCCAAACTTTATCAAATGCTTTCTCCATGTCTACCCAGACTGCTAATGTGTGCCTTCCTTCTTGGAAAGCATCTTCGATTTCCTGTGCAATGTAGGTGACTTGGTCCTCTGTAGACCTATGTTGCCTGAAGCCTGCCTGTTGGTGCAGTAGAATTTGTTTTTCTTCGAGGTGCCAACTTAATCTGGTATTGATCATTCTCTCCATAAGCTTTCCCGTGCAGCTTAGAAGGCTGATGGGTCTGTAGCTGTTGGGGTCCATTCGGTCTTTGTCCTTTTTAAAGATTGGAACTAGTACTGCTTCTTTCCAGGCTTGTGGTACAATTCCACGCTTCCAGCTATAGTTCATAATCTTGAGGAGGGCTTTCTTGGCATTGGGCCCTAGCCCTTTAAGCATGTCATTTGTTACCCTGTCTTTTCCAGGTGACTTTCTTTGTTTAAGGGATACAATGGCTGCCTCTAGCTCTCTCAGGGTGAGGTTTGATGTCATGTGCTCTTCTGGAACAGTTGGTATATTTTGGTATAGTTCTTGCTCTTTGGTAATTTCCTGTTTTCTGTCAGGTGGAACATTTATCTGGCTCTCATGTGAGAATATTTTAGCAAAAACATTAGCTGCTTCTTTCTTTGTGAGTATTTTCTCATTTTGTTGTAGGGCTATTTCCTTATTTTTGCATTCCTCATCATTTAAGACTTTGGCGAGCCTCCATAATTTTCTTACATCTTTGTCGAGGTTAAGACTTTCTGTTGTTTTGATCCAGCTATTTTTGGCTGAACAGTTTAAAGTTTTCCTGTATTTTGCAGAGATAGCTTTGTAGGCGATGTTTGCCTCAACTGTTTTGTACTTTTCTGCTACATGTCTGGCCTCTGTTACCTGTTCTTCCAGTTCTTTGAGTTCTTCTGTCCAGTACGGTTTATAATCTTTTCTCGCCCCTTGTGGTATCGATTCTAGTGCGGGCTTTCAGAACTGCTTTATTAAATCCATCAGCTACTTCTCCAATTCTTTTGTTTTGGGTGTTTATGAAACCACAGTATTCATCTGTCAGTGCTGAGAACTTGCTCCAGTTGGCATTTTTGTAATTCCAGCGGGGTAATGGTTTATGGAAGTGGAATGTATGTTCCATATTAATCATTAGTTTGACTGGTTTGTGGTCACTGCCTGCCAATTGGTTGAGCACAATGCGTTCGATCTTATGGTTGATGTCTCCTGTTGAGAAGGCAAGGTCGGGTGTCAAGGTCGGGTGTCGAGGTCGATTGCCATCTTCTTGAGTAGAAACTGGGTGTATCATCTGCTCTATTGATGAGTTGCAGATTTGAGTCAATCTCCCAGTCCTCTACCTCAATGCCACGGGTATCAGCCTCTGTGTAACCCCACCTTTCTGAACGGCTGTTGAAATCACCAACAACCAGGCAGTTGGTGCACCTAATCTCCATTGTGGCTAGTGAAAGATCTCTATCTGGGGGGGCATATAGGTTGTACACTCTAATGGTCTGGTCATCTATCGTGATATCAGCTCCTATAATTTCCGCCTGACCATTTGTAGCAACAGAAAGCTCTCTGCTAGGCAAGGAGTTTCTGATTAACATGAGTACTCCTCCCTTGTGTCCCTCTCTATCAAGCCGGAAGGTTTCCTATCCTCTTACAGAAAATCTGTGGTTTGTGTTTAGGTGTGTTTCCTGAATGCAGGCTATGTCAATTTGCTCATCATGTAGTTTTTTAGCGAGCGGTAGTTTCTTCTTTAGGACACCTTCTGCATTCCATTGGAGTATATTTAGTGTTCTTTCCTGGGTGTTTTGGCCAGTCGCATTTTCCCTAATATTCCGCGCCCTGGCTGTACGATGCAGAGATAGGTGACCACCAGTAGCTTTGTGTGGACCCCGTCGAGGCAAGGGGTCCGGCACTCTTCCCACCTGGTGGGACTCCTTGGGTCGAGCACCATCTCACTGATCAGCTTTTTAAAGTGAATTATTTTATAATTATACAATAATATTAATATTTGTAGTGTAAAAAACTCAAATTTTTCAATAGTTCAAAACTATTTGTTAGATTATTAAAAAGCTGCACTGTAACATTGTAAAGGGCAATTTTTACTATCTTGCAATATAATACATTTATATACTTATTATGTTCGCAAATATTTTGTAAACAAAGTATTTCCTTTTTTAAGTGCTTAAGGAGAAGTCATTTTTGAGTTACTTCCCTTGAAAGGAGTTACGTCATCTTCGATCGGACTCCGCGGACGGATCTAGGCCTACTGCGATTTATTCTTTGCCTGGGTAGGAATAGATTGTTCTTGCTTCAGTATATCTATGGCCTGAATTTATACGTAGTGTTTGTATGAGTAGGACGAGTCTGTCTTATATATGGATATCTTTACATTTCTAAGTCGAACTATGTTGGTTGTCGCTAGAAAAGGTCAAAGGCTATGCAGCGGAAGTATCGCTAGCAGGGGGTGTGATTCATGGCTGTCATCCTGTCGGGATGTCGAATTTTGTTGTAGCCGGCTTATCGCCGAAAAAGTGATCTATAAGTAAATGGGGAAAAGTGATAGTCATTTAGACATGTTGTATGTACTTTACCCCAGTGTTTATTCTCTTTTGCCAAGGAATGGCAAAGTTATATTTCGCATAGAAAGGTAAAACCACAATTTATTATGAACTTGGGCTTCGCCATCGTTGTCGATAAGCAGATGCACAGTGGTACTTTTGAAAAGTATATTTATTCAAAGGAAGATGACATTCCTATGTATCAGCACTAGATTATATGATATTATTCAATTACCTCTATGATAGAAGCTATGAAGAAATGAGGACATTTAACGAATGACCAATTTTGGTCTGTATCCAATAGTGAGTGAAGCTCACGAGAGAAGCACAGCCATGTTGAAATCCATATACTTTGTATTTATCGAGTGAGAAAAAGGGATGCCTGTACTATCGCTCGATGAACCAAGAGATCACTGCTACATGTGAGAACCCATGTCTGGGATTCCTATATCTTTATGAAAAATATATATATTGAACTTTACGTGAAGGGATATTCGCTAGACGAGGTTAGGTCTAGGAGCCTTCCTATATATTGGTTATGGTCTGACGTGCCCAGTCAGTAAAGCCAGATGATTTACATGATGGAACTCTGAATGCTTATTTACGAATGCTCCATTATGATATTTGCCAAGCATGAATGCTAACTTAAGATGATATTCCTGTGATCAACATTATGCTGTCTATGTCGACATTTGTTCCTGTAACCATACACGTACTGTCCAAGTGTGCGTCCCATTAAATGTTATAAAAAGACCACCGTAGTTCCAGTACTTCTTGAATTCGAACAGTGTGAGTATGAGTGATGTACTACCAACCTGTCAACTCTATCGAATCATTCTACCATTCGCGTTCTGACATTCATATACACACTCATTGTCTACACTCACATTCTTGTCGGAGCCTCATCACGTTCCAGGACAAGATGACCTGTATGACCAAAACTGTGCTGGGTTTAATGAGTTGACAATCGTTACACTTTACTACACCAGTCCCAACATCTACATTTATCAACTGGTGGACATTCACGGCATTTAACAAATAAAACGTGATTTAACAACTACTGGCCAGTATGAGTTTAACAACTGGTGTGCCAGCTTCCTGGGTCAACCTGCACAGTGACCATATTGAGAAGTAAACTACTGAGACCAGACGTTCCTTGGGGTCTGTTACGACACACAAATACATCAACAGTACAACTCTACAGTGATGTCAGCGTGACCTGTCCTGTCGAGAGTATGCGGTAACTAGGTCAGCGTTTGTTGACATTTGGTTCGTTGGACATTTGCCATACAACTGACAGTGTTACACAGCAAGCTTGGTTGAAACATAGAACATTACACATCAGGACTGGAGAATATTTGACAGTGTTTGCGAAAGGAAATGTTATTGAACTGAGAAGTCCTACATCGATTGTTATCATTCACATCAACGATGAAGCTTCTATTTCTGTGTTGAATTTAAAATAATTAGACCAGAAGTATTTGTTTAATAAAGTACCACAGTACTGTACTATTAGGCAGTGTAACTGAGCCTTCTTTACAACACATTCTTTCTGCAACACTCTATTTACATCATATTGCCATACTATTTATGCATTTATGTATTTATGTTTAAATATTTATATGTGATATTTGTTTGTATCCAGCGGGTTGTTGTTTTGGTTGGGCGGTGTCACACAACAGAGTATCCCACGTAATAGAGGGTCTGATGTGTGCGTTTCTATAGGTGCAATTTTCTTGATTGAAAATTTGCTGCGACAGCTGTTGCTATTAGCGTTAGCTGTGAAGACTGTACTCATTGTTGTTTTTGTAATATTCCTCTGTTCTTTAGTTTG